>DWDV01001186.1:0-13881 GCA_018245615.1 Mimoniades ocyalus | reverse complement strand
GTGAAACGTGGGAGTGTTCTGCATTCCTCTGCCTACCTCTTCGGGGATTACAGGCGTGAAGTTACGTTTTTTTAATTCCATTTCTTTTTATACGAATTTTTGCATCCAAATATATCTCGTTTCCTAATTTAGCATTTCAAGAGTAAATAGAATGAGGATAAGATTAATATTATGTTCAATAAATGAAACAAAATTCTTGATACTAAAATAAAATTTATTGGATAGGTATACGCATAGAATAATTTGTATTAAGCCACAGGAGTCATTAACGGAAAAATATATTGTTATCGAGATTTTTAATCATTTCAATTCCTTCGATAAATTGATTATACATATTATATTATAGAAACATACATTTTATATTGGTTGTTCTTGATATGTTCCTAATACGACAGGTGAGTACAACTAAAATATTTGTATTTCATACTGTAGGTACTGAAATCTTGCTAATATCTCCTATTGCTATCGTTTGATAAAACACCACAAAATATCGATATTTACATAATATTACTTATCAGTAACGTCATACTTATATGTATTTGTGCCAATTGTAAAGGATCCACACGTTTAAACATCTGATAGGATTGAATTCTAAGCCAGGCGATATACTGAGTTGTCGTCGGGTGAGAGGGTTGGAAGACGCGGGGGGCGACGCGGAGGGCGGCGGCGGCGGCGTGGTCTGCATTCGCAGTGCAAAGCGCAAAGCCCAATACCAGCGCAGCCGGACAGGAAGAGAGGTAGCGCGAGCGTCCTCGTCACCATCGCCACTTGTTCACCCCTCGACCAGCGCGGCACCACCACAGCCGTGTCAGCCCGGGACCAGTAACAAGGGTATTTTGCTCCAACATAGCCATAACTGGTCGTAAAGTTCTCGCAGTCCACCGCCGGTGGGTACCCGCAGCCCTTTATGTTGACGTACAGCACCGCAGGTCGCCAGTCCTCCGTGTAAGCTTTATATTTAACATGCAGCTGGATACATTTATAAGCGTCACTAGTGCAGCCTTCGCGGCAGGAAGCCCATGTGCAGTTATCCAATCCAAGTCTATCATCGCGTCTTTCGGTTATGCATTCAGCCGGAGTTGGGTCGAAGTCCGCGGCCAAGGCGCTCAAAGCTGGATCGGCGTATAAAGGCACGAGGAAGAGCAGAGCCGAACTGCCGCCACCGAGGATCGCAGCTAACATAATAGTAATGTAACGAGTTAATTTCGCGCGAGTCTCGCCTCTACGACGAGATGGTCGCACGACCAGGCGCTCCGAACTTCCCCCCTTCATTTTCGCTAGCACTGCGTCAACCCATGCTGGATTGAAAACCTTGTTCTAAATAACACTGCCCGAAATACTGACTTACAAGCATGCGCTAAATTGAGACATGCGCATTGGCGTGACGTTAATTCAGTAAAATATGAATGGTTTACTATTTATTTTAGGGCTACGATACTGTCTGTCTCTGCCTACCCGTTCGGGTAATGCAAGGGGAATAACTTTGTAAACCAAGTTAATGTTATTGAGCCTGAATTGGAATGTTTATTGAACATCAGCCTCATTATGTATTGGAATAGTTGGCTAAAAAAGAAGATTCCGAGGATAGCACAATTTACCTATCTGTCAAAATCAAATAAAAAAAATGTTGCGTTTGATTGATTTTTAAAATGGCTACTGTTAACAAACTACAGCTTATTATTCAATATAATCAAGTTTTTTGATTTATTATTATTATAATACGATAAATATTGTTATTGTAGGTATGTCAGTTCGATTATTTAATTCTCTAGTAAGTTCACTGAGACAGAATCTTTCGAGATATCCTCTTTTAAAGCAAGGTAGTTATCATTATGGTAATAACACGTGCTTTTTCGTTTAAAACAGCGTCTCAATATATTTTTTAATAAATATATTTCTGATTTTAATGCTTGAAAGAATGTATGTTTTGCTTTATTTGATTCTTCCTTTCAGTTTACTTTTATGTAGTTTCCTTAGTTTCATATCGTCGCCATATTATGGTGTTGTGTGTGTTATAAATGTTTATGCATTATAAAAATTGCAGGCCCCTTGTAATAGGGTTCCCTCGCTCAGTTCTGTATAATTGTTGTGATTTTTTACTTTAATATGTCAGATAAAATTGATTTTTTTGTAGACTATAATGTAGAATTCAATGCGAGCCTTCCTACTTTATTAAGATTCTTACTCAAGAAGTTTTTTACATTGTATATATTCGATTACCACATCAATTCAAGGTCGATATTAGGTTATCTAATCTGAAATTTGTAATAGTAGCTCGCTGCCGGAATTTGTGCCCAATTTACGGCAATACGCTCACCACCATTTCATTGCGGGACATAACTGGTGAAACATGGATGTGTACTACCCTCCTCTGTGTGCCCCTTCAAGTAAATACCGACGTAAAGTTACGTTTACATCAATTCAAAACAGCGTGACGAATAATAAGAATAACAAGAAACTACAAGTATACCTTGAGAACATGTTAATTTATTGAAACTAATTTTTTTACCAATGAAAGTTCAGAATAGCAGTTTGAGTTTGAGTTGAGCAATTAAGAAAATTATGTCATTCACAGTGAAAAGTTAAAGAGTCGATTGTGTTGGGATACACTACTTGTACATAATGTATCTTAAACTAAGTAATTAATAGTTCTTTTGCACATAGTGTACATAACATGCCATCTGAAGCAAAGGAGTTGGTTAAATGTCATTAATAATATGAGACCACTACTGTTACTTGTAAATTTAAACATTATTTGTAGTTGATGTTACTACTTTAGTCTATGAATAATATTATTTTAAACATGATAACAGATGAGTATAACTGTTGTTTTTGGTAGGACCAATCAGATCAGTCACTGCAATGGAGGTTGTCATGGAAACTGTTGAAGAGAACAATCCAAGCTTGGTAAAAGACAAAGCGTTAACTCGTTACAAAAAACGATACATGAAGAGACAATGGGAAGAGACAAGTAGAGACAAGACAAGCAACGGGGAGTCTGATGAGAAGAAAGTTTGTGTTAAATCCTTTGAACGAATCAAAAGGAAAAAAATGGCTATTCTACTTGGATACTGTGGTGTGGACTACTATGGAATGCAAAGGTGAGATTTGATAGTTTTTGATGAGTATGTAAAAGTTAAATGTATGCAAAATCCTTGATTTTGAAAGTTTAAGTTTGTCTATAATATTATGTAGGTTTATTAATGTCATTGAAAAACAAGATGAGTAATATTGGTTAAATGAAATTTCATAACATTTTGCAATGTGTTGCTTTTTAACACTGTTTGTATAATACTATGCTTGTCCACATAGTGATCCCACATAAATCAAATGTGGTAATTCTATTTATATGTAATTCTATTCTCATGTATACATTATGTATGTCTAAATACTCTCTAGGAACCCTGGTGTACCAACTATAGAGGAAGATTTGTTAAAAGCATTGCGAGAAATGAAATATATAACTGAAGATGATTTTGTGAATCAACAAAATGCTCAATTTCAAAGGAGTTCACGGACTGATAAGGGTGTCTCTGCCGCACGACAGGTGGTCTCCCTTAAACTACGTTAGTATTATAGTTATATATATAGAAGTTACAATGTTTGATTTGTTCATGAGCCAGTAATAATTGAGAGTTCAAACGGTGGTGTAATATTAGAGAATAAAACTCCTATGCATTATTCTTTAGGGCATTTTTTCACACATCTTTATCCTATTCTTATTACTCTTTGCAATAAATTTTTTTAAATATCACAAGACTGTTAACTAATTTTTTTTTATTCATACATTGTATTTTACATACATTTAAATGACTGTAATTTACATCCATAATGATATATGCAAAATGTATTCAAGTATCACCTTTATTTCAGCTCTGGAAGTGAATATTGATGAAATAAACAAGAGATTGCCAGAGTGCATAAGAGTGTTTGGAGTTAAGAGAGTCACAAATAAATTTAACTCAAAATCAAAATGTAATGCACGGACATATAGTTACACTCTACCTACATATACTTTTGAAGCGAGCATAGACGATGATGAAAAGAGAAAAGCCTATAGGATTACAGAGGACAAGATTGCAAAAGTGAAAGAAGTACTCGGTTTTTATAAAGGCACAAAGGGTTATCATAATTTTACAGAGAAAAAGTGAGTTTTTCAAATAAATAACAGTAATTAGTTTTAAGTAACAGGAAATCAGCTTTTTTGCTGTCTTTTTTGTTAGGGGCAATTCAACAGTGGATTCAATGTAAGGATAATGTATTCTAATGGATTGTTTAAACTTGAAAAGCTTTCAATATAAACGAACTGATGCTAGGTTGGTTTTATATCTGTACATTAAAAGATTGTACTCATGAAAATTATTATTCTATATCGGATAAACATCAAAGAATGCAAAATATTGAATGATTCCTTATCTTTAATATTTTCCTTAAGTTTCATGTTTTATTTTTTTTATTTAAAACATTTTTGTTTTATTTCAGACATTACCAAGATCCATCGGCATCCAGATATATGATGAGTTTTACATTAGACAGAGTGTTCATAGCATCCGATATGGAGTTTGCTGTTTTACTGGTTAAGGTATACTTCTTAACATTATTGTATAACCATACCACATCTCTATCCCTATAGGCTTAACATATTTTTGCATATCTAGACTGCTTCGTTGGTCATGTTGGTTGGAAAGGCGACTGCCGATCGGGAGACTGGTTTCAAATCCCGAGTTGGGTGCTATAAGATTTTTCTAATTTAGATTTTCTAGTAGTGGCTTAGAGTCTGGATGTGTGCCCGGTGCATGGCAATAGGCTCACCATCTATTCCACAGTGGGACGTAAACATAACTGGTGTAATGTGGGAGTGTTCTACCCTCCTCTGCCTACCTCTTCGGAGATAACAGGCGTTATGTTACGTATGTTACTTTATATTTTTTCTACATCCATCAGTCAGTTCTGACGTATACACGGGCTTCAGAGATTATATTATCCATATAGACAAATGGTGTGTTACACAGATGATTATAACATTTAAAGCTAATTATTCACTTCATAGCATATGCAATACACTCTGCTAAGAATTTCTGTGGGTTGTTAATACTATAACATTTAAATTCTGTCTATGGGAAATATTCTTGCAGGGACAAAGCTTCATGCTGCATCAGATAAGAAAGATGGTGGGCCTGGTGGTTGCGATAGTTCGTGGTCATACAGATATATCAATTATGGATAAAGTCTTTGGTAAAGAGAAGGTCATGGTACCAAAGATCCCCGGCTTGGGCTTAGTACTTGATAAGGTGAGTTTAAATTAAATTGTTGCTTCTATTTTAATTGTTTCAATGTAAGGGAAGTAATAAACATCATAAACTATGCACTTAAGCTTTATTTTGTACAAAAAACTTAAAATATGAGGTGAGATAAATGCATCAAGCTTACATTAGATTAATTGTAATAATTTTTTTTATTCAATGGACGAACTATACACAGTTGCAGTGCTGTGTTCTCTTCTATCGTGTGAGATGGTTCGCTGGGATGCACGTATTCACACCGTCGCACGTATTCACTCACATCAATATTTCACTTTTAAAAGTCTACAACCGGAATTAAGGATAAATTTTCCGAATGCAACCCTGTACCACTGTGTTCCTAATGAAGTAATCTTTATTTTAACGTAACTTTAATTCATTAACTAGACCAGTGCAATTTACTAGTATTGATTGACCTGTTTATATCTGTGTACCCGAGAGTTGTGACGAGAAATTAATAGTCATCCTAACGTTTGCATATTCTATAGGCTTCATACTTTTGATTGGTATGGAATTTGTCTACTGGCCAAACCAGTAAAATGTTAAAAAAAAAAAAATTTGAATTGTTAATTATAATCTTATTCTGGACAGAAATTTTTAGTCAACCCATTTGCAATATATTTATTGATGTATTTAATTTGATATAAAATACTTTTCATCCATTAGCCAGTTGAATTAAGGTCATTATATAGCAGGATCTTATACCATAAGATTAGCTGTAGCCTCAAACACCTCATCTCATGTCTTAAAAAAAATTTGTACTACAATATAGATGTTAATAAACAAAGTTAAAATTGTTTCATGTTAATGATCAGAATTAGTTTCATTTGCCAACCATTAATTTCTTTAAAACAATGTTAGATACAGTTAACAAAAAAGCATCTTGTTTCTATAGTATACCCTATCTTTATGCTGTTAAAACCTCTTACATACAGGTACATTATGAGAGATATGACACGAAATTTAAAAACAGTCATGGCAGTCTCACATGGGATGAGGAAGAAGAGGCAATTGAACAATTTAAACATAGTCAAATTTACCCAAACATTGTTAAAGGAGAGATTGAGGGCCAATCAATGGCTCTTTGGCTAGAAAAGCTCAGTAAACATTCCTATGAACCATCGGACGATATCGTAGAAGAGAAAGATGGCACTTTGGAGGTAGGAGGTGATGATGATGATGATGATGATGATGATGATAATGTAGTAAATGAAGATAACATCGACAAAGGTAAATTACAAGAAGTGGAAGCGGAAAGTGCTTTGAAGACTGAAGAAAGTGTAGTTATAGAATCAGAAGAAAAAAGTGTTAGTGGTAGTGCAGTGCATAGTAATGACTTAAGCGAAGCCACTGCTTGTACTTCAAACACAGGTATTGGAGCTAAAACAGAACGATGAGAAGAGAGAGGATCTTGTTGTAGATGATGACGTTGAGAAAATAAATGTGTAAGTTATATCATATGCTAGAAACATTTACATATTGTAAGGTAAATAAATTTGGCAGAGCCAGGTTATACTTCTTGTTTAAATCAATATCCTATGTTCTATTGGACCTATTTCACTGACCTGATAGTCTACTGATTAATGAATCTGATTGCTGAGCTGGATGTAGTGGGTTCAATTCCCATTTAGCACACATATTTGTGTGATGAACACAAGTCTTTTTTCTGTCTAGGTGTAAATAAAATATGCATGTAGGTATATATTTATGTGTAAATATGTATTTTATTACATGTCTGGTTACTATAGAGAACCTGCTATGCCCAATTTAACATCAGATATCCTTGTATGGAAATGTCCCAAGAGATTGTTTTTTATTGTCCTATGAAAAATTGCTTTAGTATGGTTTAACCAGTGTATAGGTTAGTGACCAGTCTGTCAAAACGTTATTTTATTTCTGAAAACATACATAACAGTTTCGAGAATTCAGTAATAAGATCATTGAATAGTAATACTTGTACAGTTGCAATATACTGTAGACAGTATAGTAAGCACATATGCAAGACAACAGTTAAAGTGGCCCACACTGGGGAGTTGCTGCTGTAACTAAACCTCTGCCATATCTGCCATATCTGCTGCCATATCTGCTGTAACTAAACCTCTCAGATAACATACAACATGAATGTTAAAATGTTAATCTAATTTTATAAAACATTTTTACTGCATCAATTAATTTGAACAATCAATCAATCAATTGATTTGAAAAAATATTGTTTCTTGTGGACAAAGCATGACAGGTGTACAATAATAGGTATTTGGTACTTTAAATTCTCAAAAAATTTCAAAAAACTGCCTCGTTGGTCATGTTGGTTGCAAGTGCGACGGCCTTACGGGAGGTCATGGGTTCGATTCCCGGGTCGGGCACTACTAAATTTTCGAATTTAGATTTTCTAGTAGTGGCTCGGAGTCTGGATATGTGTCCGGTATATGGCAATAGGCTCACCACCTATTCAATTTTGGGACGTAAAAATAACTGGTGAAAGGTGGGAGTGTTCTACATTCCTCTGCCTGCCTCTTCGGGGATTACAGGCGTGATGTTACTTTTTGTTTTTTCAGTTTTATTATCTCCACATGTATGAAATATTATGTAGTGTAATAGCTATTTACAAGACATTAATATACGTTGTTACATTTTTAGTATTGTGTACCTGTATATTAGATTGTTTTTGTTTGAATTCTTTTACCAAATATAATGAACTTATTCAAGAAATAAACGTGCAAATCTGCGTTCTGTTCTTTTCCACGTACGTAAACGTAGAGATTGAAATGATACGTGGTCGGTGCTTTAAATCTGCAATGTACAATCTACCTAGAACAAAGCTATAATAATAGGACACTTAAATTGTTAATAAGCGTATTAGCTAGTTTCAAAATGGTACCAGGATTCAGTTTTGGTACTGTTAGCAACACTAGTCCCCAGTTCGCAGTTGTGCTAGTTAGTTTGTTCTGTTCCAATTTGGATACGAACGCGTCACTACTCTTGAGGAATGGCATTGTTGGCTGTAGCATGGCTTGAAGCACAAATTGTTTTAATAACAATAGATTCAGCTATTGTTATTAAAACAATTTGTGCTTTCAGGTTTAAATGTAGGTGTATGTTGGTAGTTTTGGACCGAATTTAATAGTTCCACCATTTGTATATATAACGAAAACTCGATCTTTTTTTGGGTTTTTTTATTACAATTAAAGCTGTTTAACATATTAAGTAGCTGTATTATAATTAAAGTTTTACCACATTCAAATTGAATTCTTAATGATGGTACAATTATGTGGGAGTCAGCACTGGGAAATTATTAACTATACATATTTTATATTGTTTTAATGCCTTTTATGAACACTTATAGTTTTAACGTCTTTATAATTTTTTTCAATTCAACAAAGAATTCACAAGAAGTCATTTTATAAATAATAATTAAGCGTTGTTATCTTTGCGAGAAATTAATTTAAATTAACCTATAATTATGAACTAAATGAAACATCACGCCTGTAATCTTCGAAGAGGTGGGCAAACGAATGCAATATACTCCCACGTTCCACCAATTACGTTAACTTCCTACTATGGAATAAGTGATGAGCCTATTGCCATATACAAGGCACAAATCCAGACTTCGAGCCACTACTAAAATACCTAGATTGGAAAAATTCAATAGTGCCCGACCTGGGATTTGAACCAAGGTCCTCTCGATCGGTAATCGCGCTTGCAACAAACCAAGGGCGGATTCAGCTTAGGCAAGTAAAAAGTAAAAAGCAGCAAGTAAAAAGTAGGAATTTTATTAAATAATGTAAGTACTGTACTTAAAAACACCTACCTATATTTAAATAACAAAATCAATTTTTCTGTTATATGTTCTCTCGAAACGCAAATCAAATCAAATTTTTGATGCGTTCGTTCCCGAATAATGCGTTTGCCGTCAAAGTATTATAATGTATTAAATTAATTTAATATTGAAAGTCCCTACTGAAGTAAATAAGATATATATTGAGACAAAAAATATATAAAAACATGTTTAACAAATTTAATTAGTAGTCCACCTGGGTCCTGCACCCAGCCCAGGGGGGAGGGGTATCATGACCCCCCCCCCCCCCCTTGAATCCGCTTTTGCAACCAACATGACCAACGAGGCAGTTTTCACGTTCAACAAAAGCTTTTTGGGCATCAATTTAAGTATTTTCTACAAATATTGCAATTGATTTAACTATGTATAGAACAAGGTGTTTGGTTAGATACGAAGCTAGTCGAGCTATGCCGAAAAAACATACATTCGCGAATAATTGGACGTAGTTTTATTACCAATAAGTAACCTCATCTGATAATATATTTTCCAAAATATTGTATAAATTCTCTTAATATAGACGTTATCGCTTGCATAAATCTTGTCTTGATTCAACCACAGTGTTGTCTAAGGCTTCTAGATGAATAGAGATTCATCCATAATTCAGTCACAAAATGACGTAACATTCAGTTCTATAGTGTAGGTAATGTAAAACATAGATAGTGTCAATAAGATAATAAAAATATTACGTAATTGATCGGGTACAGGTAGGTTGTCTTAAGATATCATTTGTACGTGAAATTAATACAAGGTTATGTGCTTCTATAACAATAGATACATGTATTTTGATATGCTCAACCCAACCGGTCTTTTCGTGGCGTGATAATACAAGCTATTAAGATTAAATTATATGTATAAACTCCATGCAATGACATCGTACTTTGAACCAATGATTCATGTCCGGCTAGGAGATCAGACCACGTGCAACTCGCAGAAGTAAACTTGACACCTCGCTATGATGACGTCATAGCGGATACTAACGTGCAGAAGGCTAGAGCGATAAGCGATGTTACGTGCAGTCCATCCTCGCAAGTGCCGAGTTGATTTATGAGCGTTACAGTTCATTTGTATTGTGATTCATAGCTAACATTAATGTATGTATGTATAGAAGAACTTGCATAGCATTGCGGGGTGACGCAATGTTAGACATGGAATAAAGTTAATTCACATACGGTGTCCGATAATTATATCTATACATGTAGGTATATAACGACGCTGGTAAGCTATCTTGAAGTATCTCGCTAAAATGCGAATATGAGTTATATACATCATTCGAATCAGAAAAAAATACTGCATCGAATGATGTATAAAACTCATATTAGCATTAATTCGAGATACGACAAGATCGCTTTCCAACATCGATAAATACATAATTAATTTAGAAGTACACCACATTTATAATTATTTGGTGATCGGTGTTCTGTGCGTAGGTACTCGGTAAGGGACCCGGAATATAATAATGATAATAAATTTATTATAATCCTTCGTAAAATAAAGGCAAAAGAAACACGTTTTCTGGGTATAAAATTTATGTATGCATCGTTCGAGGTCCGTGAATAATATGTACGAGTATGATGACTAAACATGTTTAGTTTACTCCCTCTCCCTCACGTAACTCCTCAAAACCACGTGTACATCAGTTACAAATTAAACACGTTATTCTGGTTTACAAGTCATGTTGTTCTAGTTTACAAGAATCTGTCCCCGGTGTATGACAATAGTTTCACGTCCTATCCCACAGTGGGACGTAAACGTTACTGGTCAAATGTGGGAGTGTACTGCACTACTGCCTACCTCTTGGGGGGTTACAGGCATAATGTTACTTACATTATACGATTATTAATTGACATTTGGGACCAATAAAACAAAACAACCAGTAATAAAAAAAAGTTTATCAATAGCTAAAAATAAAAAATGTTTTAACAAAGTTCTTTATAAGAATTGGACGAACATTTAACAAATAATTGTTAATAGAGTTTTCTTTATAATGTGTTATATTCCTTTTACATTTAAAACATGAAGTTTTTACGTTATTCATCCTCTTTTTCCATAAGCGCTTGTGGCCACTGCGCTGTGGCTGGAGGCAGCAAACTGGCCGGACAGAGCAATAAATCTTGTATTGAACTTATTGTATAACTACCTAAACAATTCAACACCCATTCGTAGCTTATTGGCACTATGCCCAATTCCATCGCCAGATCTGAAAAAAAATTGAGATTTTTTAAATCATAAGTGTGTGACAATTATGTTTCAAACCTGCCAGGTACGGTAATCTTAAATACAATTTTGGTGTTACATTATCAAAAATTAATTGACAATAATAATAATGTTTTTTATTGTTTTACAGTTTATATATTTTTAAATTATGTACCTATACTGTGTAAATTTTAATATGATATATCAATCAGTATGTTTTAGCTATGAGTAGGTATCATGAAGAATTTGATATTTAACAGCTTTAAATAAAAGTGTGGTGTCAATGTATATAAATTCAAATAGTAAATATTCATTTCAATTTCTATATAAATATGTCTAATATGTGCAAAACAATAAAATTATTAATTAATGAAATTAACGAAGGAGTATTTTTTGAAAATTCAATTGTAAAATAGATGACGTCAATTTCTTTTGTTAGTAATTCACAAAACATTCACTTCACGCATCAAAGCGGATTTTTTTGCTTCTAATGCTCATGTTACCGCCATTACAATAACCCAATTAGCTAATTTATAATTTTAGCGCTTATATAATTCCAACTGTTGGATACGGCTCTGATCTCCGAATGATAATCGTTAAGGGTTAAGAGAAGATTAATTACAGGATTACATAAGGAAGACTTACATATAAATCTATCCTCCTGCGGGTGTTCCGATTCCGCCAGCAGCAGAGCAGGACGGTCGCTTGTCACGCGAACCTCCCTCGCCTCGCCCACCACTACACCGCCAGCAGCTTCGAGCATTGCCTACGAAAATCCATCTAATTTCAAGAATTTTGTGTGACATTAGCATTTTTTTATATTCAGCTTAGTAACCAGGCAGGCGGGCCACCTGCTCGTCAGCGGGCACCCTCGCCTGCAACAACAGAGGAGTGGTCCAAGCGTTGAAGGAGGGCTCTCTCTACACCTTTCTTGAACAGCCCTAAATCATAGTGCCCCTGGAAATCTTTAAATACTAAATAATTCACCATTTTACACGCGCGTTGTAAGAATGTGTAATTTTTTTTTGCTGAGTACAATTTTAGACTGTATTTTTACTATGATATACGAGTTTGAGACTGACTACTTAGTTGGTCTAGTTGGTCGCGTATTACAAGGTTTTCTGACATGAAACTCTTAGTAATAGCTCTCGGAGGCTGTGTTTGTGCGCTGTGGTTAACAGTAGGCACGTCTCCTATTTACGAAATAACAGATGAAACGTGGGAGTACTACACTCCTCTGACTACGCCATCGGTAAAATACATGCACATGCAAGCGATCTATTTAGGGCTGACGTGGACGCTAACCCGTACTGGCATCGAAATGTACCCACCCTGCACTTTGAGGAGGATCTTACCCTTAAACTGTTCTTTTCTGTTGTCTGTCGGTGTGTACGAGTATATTGAAAAATAGTTTAGTAATATGCGTGAGTGTGCTATGGATGTTCCCGAGCGGCCGAGCGCGGCGGCCACGTGCGCGTCACATATCTACGCGCGCCCATACAGACATAACGTAACATCACGCCGCTGATTCCCCGGCGGGTAGGCAGAGGCGTGTACTACTCAGCACTCAGTAAGTGGCGCAGTTCACGCAAAGAATTTGCTCATCGATATAAGTCCTCTATGGTAGCGTGATTACGGAAGTCGGAAATTGACAGGAAGACGAGAATCTATACGCTTTCGAGTGACTTGCCAAAAATTACCGCTAAACTAGATTTACACTGTGAAAAGGGGCTTTTTTCATTGATGACATTTTCTCCAAACTCGTCATTCTGCAAGTGTTGATAAATGAACTGTTCTATACACGTAACTATCATTGATTATAAATATATTATTTATTTTATTAATTATATTAAAATTTTTAATGTTTACTTTAATGTAAAACTTGATAGCCTCGTTGATCGATTGGATGCAAACGCGGATACTGATCAAGTGGGCGTGGGTTCGATGTTCGGATCGGGCAAAGTATTATTCTATTTTTCTAATTTAGATTTTCTAGTAGCGGCTCTGAGTCAGAACATATGTCCGGTGTATGGCAAACGGCTCATCACGTATTCATAACGGGACGTAAACTTAACTTGTGATTTCGGGGAAATATAGATGTCATGTTATGTTTGTTTCAGCTGATTTTCGGTTATGTAGTCGACGGAGGATATAATAGTAAATTATTACGTACGAAACATTAATGAAAACACTTATTGCCGTTTTATAGATATTCCGATGTCTTTGTGTTTCCCGGTACTTTTCACTCATACAGAGTCATTTAAATGTACGGAGTCTTGTAGCTGTTAGAACACTACTTATTAACCAGAGCTCCTTGAAAACGTGGTCGATTAACGTCAAACATTATTTATATAAATGATTTCAAATATGTAGGTACATGTACATATGTATAATAATACACTCACTTTTTCATTTCCTACTTCTACACATTTCTTTAAACTAAGCAACTTAATAATAATTTTACCATCAATGGAGCGACAAATATTTAATCGAACGGTCGGCCATTGCGGGTAGGTCGAGACCCGCCGCCGCGGGCGACTTACCGTCAGCGTG
>DWDV01001185.1:0-13882 GCA_018245615.1 Mimoniades ocyalus | reverse complement strand
CTTGCAACAAACACGACCAGCGAGGCAGTCTAGCATAGCCTTGTTTTATAAAGATTAATGGTAATATTATATGCAAATGGACAATCAAATTGTTAATTTTCAAACATTTCAATTGAATTAGAACATAACTGGCACAAGTAATTTGTACTTTATGGCGATTAATGAAATATATTATTTGTCACCGAAATGATGTGTATTTAATTGATCATCGCTTATGCTGACATAAGAAAGTAAATCGTATAAGAATATAACCGTATCAGTTGTGAGTAGTACGACAGTGAACTATTGGCCTCGTGGTGTTAATATATTCCGATAATAAGTTCAGACGAGGTGCCCACGTGAAACGAAGTAGACGTGACATCAAAAGTGAACATGTCGCAAACACTCGCAACTACAAAACATGGAGTTACTAAGACTATTGTTACATCACCAGATATTTACAAGCCCGTGGGACCGTACAGGTTTGACTACAAAATATTTTATTAGAGGTCTTAGGCCACGTGCATATATGTTAAGTAACATAACGAGAGCAATATCGCTGGATACGATATATTTCATATAATAAATTGGGCTAATCTTTTTTATATACAATTATGTTTATATTACCTAACTTATATTATATTATGCTGCGTTATACAATTGCACAGAGTGGCGTGATTGAGACAGTAGATTCGTTTATTTTCATTATTTATCGCGTGTGAAATGCGGAAATGAAAATAGAAATAAGCTTTGTGGTAAAGATAAAAGTATTATGGTTGCTATCATAAATAAGAGAAGCTTTGAGGCAGTATATTTTGTGTTGAATTAGTCGACAGGACACATGAGTGACGATGACTAATTACTTAGAATGTTATCGCTTTTCTACAATGCGGTAGACGTTGCCATATTTATTTGTAATATCTGAAAAGATCCGTCTTAAGAAGGAACTTTATAGTAATCGTGCGGCTACATCAGCTAGCTTCGACCGAATAGTTCCGTCGACGGTGCTACCTAGGCGACAGTGCTGCCATTGGTTCCGTAATAATGGCGACTACCCACAATGAGAAATAGTTCTTTAAAAACCAGGTAACACATAGTGTGAGGGTTGTTGACATCTACATTGAGATTCGCGACATACATATATACCTATAAACCTTGTTTCCTCGCTATGTAGCTACGAGTATGTCCGTAACGAGCGCACGAGGCTCAAGGGAGCGAAATGAATGCATATCGGAACGTTGTCTCTACTCATCAAAGTGTATCGACGCGAAAAACTTTATTTGATTAATTTATATCGCGACTTCGTTCTTGATCTCTTCTATCATTTTGCGCATAGTTTGTACAAAAATCCATGCGAACGTTGTAAACAAAAACTAACCTTGTTTGGTCCCTAAGGGGGGTTAGAAATGCAGGAATACATCGACGAATGTCAACTACGGGCTTGTATTCTGATATGAATATTTTATTCGGATTGCAGCCACTCCGGAAGACACGATTCATTGTACAATGAGGAAACAGAATGTCTTTCTACGTTCGGATTTTCAGTTAATAACCTGTTTTCTATTTTTTTTCGTTTCTTTTTCGTAGCGCATTAAGACAACCAAATACACATGTCACCAAATAAGATCAATGTTAAAGAAAGAGAAAGTGGTCGGACAGATGGCCAGATATCATTTTTATATTTTCTAACGATTCTCTTTTCTAATTGAACTCTTAAATTTAATGGGATTATTACAGCCAAGCCATTCTAGCAGATAAGACATTATATGTGTCGGGGGTGCTGGGATTGGACCCAAAGGCGCAGTTGGTGTGCGGAGGAGCAGAAGCGCAAGCTCGACAGGCGCTGGATAACCTTAAACATGTTCTGGAGGCTGGAGGCTCCTCCCTCGAGGCCGTCGTCAAGACCACGATTCTGTTACTTAACATGGATGACTTTCAAGTTGTTAATCAAGTCTACGCACAATGTAAGTCTATATTTAATGCACACATATAAATATGAGAGATGTGTTTAGATAATGAATTTAAATTGTCAGTGCAGATCAAGGAAGTAATGGAGACTTGTTTAATATTTTTCATCTCAGATATCAATGTCTATTTAATGTAAGTAAGGGCCCCAAGCTTCATCTCCGGAGCCCAAGCCGACCCCTCTTGCACGTGTTGCATACTGCTGCATTGCTACCGAGGCTGTGGCGACCAGCTTGTCGTAGTATATTTCACTCTAGACACCGCTCACTAACTGACCGCCAACGGGCAGTAGTAGTAGTAGTAGCTCAACCCCTATACGCAACTCGGAGATTATGAGCAAAAACGCCCCTCTGTTGGGGTAGGTTGATGTCAAACAGTATACTAAGTCAGACGACTGCAATGATGTTTTATTAACATCATTTCATTCTATAAATCTTGCATTTGGCACGTACATGGAGTTAAAGTTGGCCATAATAACATAAAAAGTGTACTCAGATGCCTTGCAATAAGTGTAGTGCTTCGTCGCAGCTGCAGTTAGCTCCGCGCTACGTCCACATAACGTCGTTGATCGGCCTACGTGCTCGGGTACATGCTGCTCATTTCACGTAAACAATATGCAAATACTAGTCATTGTCCGCCCTGTTCGCTTAGCACAAGGTCACATGAAAAATAGCACTTTACAAAACAACAGACCGAAATGTAAATAGGTAAAGTTGCACGACTCTTACGAAGTAAATGAATAACGTGCCGCATAAATTAATGCAAATTGCATTTTTAAACTTCATTTTATAATTAGCAACAGTCTGCGAGTCGCACTGCAGTGTAAGGATGTGGAGTCATTTCAATTTGAAAGCACCAAGTACCTTTTTACAAGGTGTATGATCGATTTACAGTCGTACGCACTCGGCTAAGCGCCACATTTGTTAAATTATATCATAAATTTGATATTGATAGTTTATCGCTACAAAAAGTGCGTGTAGTAATGAAGTCATAAGTTTCGTCACGCAAAGAACTTATTTTTTATTGGGCGTCACTTTAAATCTGTACAACTCTTTAAAGTATTTTTTTTTAATAATAATTTACAAAGGGCGATTCCAATCTACACTGAAAGCCCAAGGTTATCTAATTAGTTTAACTCGATAGGGGGTTATATTCCTTTGTTCAAAATAGCTTCGCAAAGAACGTTTGTGCTTGTTTAGGTATCAATGATAACAATGGTCGTTGTGAGTTAGCTTGAGATAGTTACGCGGCATCGCGGATGTCCTCTCCTGAGATTCTCCACTTTGACACTTGTGCACTATTTGACATAATTACATACATACATATCTCTACGCCAGGTCCCTTGCGGGGTACGCAGAGAGCACAGAGTCTAACGTCTAACGTTCTAACGTCCCCATCACATAAAACCTTCTTTATTTGGTCTAGATAGGTGAGTCTTGGTCTCCCTCGGCACCTGCGTCCATCGACATTCGCATTGTATATATAATAGAAATACTAATTATTTAATATTTGATAAATAGCTATAAATTTTAGTTCCGAATACAGAATATTACAACATTACTAGCATTTTGGGGTACCTACATGCGACTCGTAACCGCACATATTTTAATGGTCGTTCACAGAGTTATCGCAATCTGATTCATTAAAATATAATCGTTCGCGTAAGCGTTCTCTTAATTGTTATTATCAAATTACAAGCATAATTAAATTACAAGCGATAATTGTACTACAGGTACAAAATTAAATAAAAATGTTAAAGTTGAGAAAAATATATTTCATGTGTATTGTATGAGGCGAAGTGCTAGAATATTCGATCTATGGTCAAACGCGGTAGGTGCTGTTTTTGCCTCCCGATAATCAGTTTGTATTATTGTTTTTGTGCAAATGCCTTTATGGCGCAAATAATTTCAACTTATTCATTACAGACATTCTTCAGTAAGTGGGCACAAATAAAGTCACAGTATATCTATTACATACAAATTACAAGGCAGTTCTAGTCTTTTAATATATAAAAATCTCGTATCACAGTGTTAGTTGTCAAACTAACATTGATTTCTCGCGTTTGCCGTGTCAGGTAGTTTTATTGGTAAAATATCCAACTGTATTTAATTTATTTTATTATTATTATTATAGAAATATGAAAGTTAGTGTTCGTTTTTTTGTTACATTTTCACCAAATTGCTAAGTCGATTACGTTCAAATTCTATTCGGAGATAACTTAAGCGCTGGGAAAGTACATCTGACAATGAATTAAGGGATAAAAACTGTATGAAAATGATTTAGGTTTTGTATACGAGTATAATTGGTTTTCTAAATAGTGTAATACTCATATATTAGTGATATTAAACTGAAAGTTTGGCCTTATCTAGAGAGGAGGCTCATCTTTAGTAGTGAAACGATAAAATAATTGACGATCATCATAATGATTATATTAGCATCGTCTCGAACGCTTACTGTCATATTAAATAGAAAGATAATATCAACTTTATAAATAGGAGTTAAGACTGAAATTGGGTCTTTATTTAACTAAAGTAAGTAACACATGGACATGACACCGCCATTAATAAAGATGAAAGAGAAATTTGTGCCCTACACGATTGGAAATTCGTTACTAATGAAAATTGAGTCTTAATTCACTGACATTAAGTTTCATTTTTTAAATATAGCAACATTGTTGGTCCCTATACATTTTATAGATATGGGAAACCAAATTTATGCAAAGTTAGAAACTATGAATGGAATTTCAATTTTTGTTATAAAAGTGGCAAATATTCAGAAGAAAATCTCTTTGTGTTAGAATTTATTTCTTTTGCAGGCGTGCCTAATAATTAAAACTTCTGGACATTAGTCGTAGGTTGCACATTCGTTTTTATCGTATACGTAAGAGTCTGTGTGCGTGTCTAATGCACGTGTCTGTTCGGTACAAGTGTTACTACGTGCTTTTTATAAAATTTTATTTATTCCTTTTAAAATTACGGTTACGGTCAATAAACTATAGATTTTAATATCGTACGACGTATCTACTTGCACATACAAGTGTTATCTTGTTTCGGAGCTCCGCAATTCAGACCAATATCGGCGATATTGCACAGCCAAATTACACACAATAAATCGTACCAGGCCTACGCGATAGGGTTGCTCTATCAACCTACTTCTATGTTGAATATACTGAAATAAACCCCTTTATCGATCCGTTGTTGGACGTGGGTCTTGTTCCAGTATTAAAAGGGTTAAAGGCTTAGTCTAACACGCAGGACAATAACGGGTTGGCAGATATCGTATGCCTTAGGGGACATTATTATCAGAAGGTAACTGATGAAAAGTGGGAATGTACTAGACTCCTCTGCCTACTTCTTCGGGGATTACAAGCGTGATTCTACGTTTTGTGTTAGACAACATTATGGAGAAAACGAAAGTTTATAGGTTTTCTCAAGTTCTGTCGTCGTTAAAGTCATCGTTCATGTTTCATATTATGATATATATATACGTAGTTTTCAAACAATGATATACGCACTAGGATTTGTGCCCGGGACTTGCAAAGACGGAAGGCTTTGTTGTCAAGTTGTATATTACTGTAGCAGAAATCCACCACTGATTTTTTGTGTACAAATATTTTATTCTCTATTTAAAATTCATATCGGATATTACAAATCACGGCATGTCCCGTAAACAAACAAATCTTTGTGAAACAACTCTTTCTACCTATTCGACGCTTCACTGCCATTGGAAAATACACCCCACTTTCACGGGATCTGACAGCTTTCAATAGGGGTTGGTATAGGGTGTATCTACATCAATGTTTAGGTACTTGTCATACAATAACTTGCTATCATAGTATACAAATTTGAATTCCTTATTTTCTCGAACATAGTAGTTATTAAAATTGTTTTAACCTTTAATACAATATTTGTAACCCAGGGTGTTCTATTTCAAAAACATACAAAATGTCCAACATTTATAAAACAATTATATTAGGAATATTATTATACTATATTTAAGTAAACGTAACTGGTGAAACGTGGGAGTGTACTTCATTCCTCTGCCTACCGCTTTGGTGATTAGGTAGTGGCGTGATGTGACGTTATATTAAGAATAGGATTAGTAAATTTAATTGGAAATGGAAATGGCTGGTGAAATCTGTCGCAGCACTGATCAGCGCTGGAGTAGACTCGTTCTGAAGTGAAGACCACGCTTGGAGCAAACTTAGCGTAGGACGCCTTCCAGCTAAGCGATATATGAACGATATATGAAAAGTTACTGGCATCGGTTTGGATACGAAGAGCTGGAGATTAGGCTTCCTAGGATGCTACTGTAGACATAGGTGTCGCAGTGAACGGAAACAGGTTCACGACTACGATAATTAGATATTATGATAATGATAAACAATACTACATTAAATATTGTAATATTATAATTCACGTTCGATATAGTAAAACTTATCATTAAGTTCTAAAACGTAATGTTCAAACTTATAGCATTAAGAATTACGGTCGTATTTCCACCAACACTTTACCAGTAATGTCAATTAATACAAAAGTTTCATAATCAAATTGTACCACCGTAGCGACAATTACATTTTTCACACTCTCGGTCATAGTGAGACACATGGATCCCGGGATGATTCAATTTAATATAATACCCGGCTTTGATGAAGTTAGGCAAGCGTTATAGTTGACCTACATTGTATTCCATATGAAATTTAAGAGTTGATCAAGATTTACGTCTGAATTATTTTCTACTTTTTTTTGTCAATACATTACGTAGCCTTAGCCTCAACATAGCCTTTTTGTTACACGCACATATTTTTACCTGGGAACAATTGTTAACATAACATTTTGTGTTACAGAAGACCATCTCAATTCTCGGAAGTAGACTTGATTAAACTAGACTAGACTTCGGTTCAGATTTTCATGAGCGGTAGAGGATGCGTTAATTGTGACTGCTGCCTATTCGTTAGCAACACACTTCACTTAAAAAACCAGTATAAGGACATGCAGAGGATCTGGTCTTAAATACTTATCGTGTACCGTAGTTTTGTTGAGAATGTTTTTCGGCCATGTTTCGAAGCAGTTTTTGTTCTGTTTAAAAACTCATACGTGACATATGTTTATAGTCTTGGCAAACGTACAAAACTTACTCTTGATGCAACTTTGAGCATGATTGCGCCCTTCTGAAGTGGCGAAATTCACTCCCAGAAGTGGCAATTGAACGAGATGCCATGTCTATTTTTATTATTGGGGAACGATTTCGAATATACAAAATTTGTATGCCATTGTGATACTCTATTTTGACGTAACAGAAGTATTAAGAGGCTCATGTTAAGTGGGCACTATAACTCATTGGAATTTCCACCAGTACTGAAGCACTACTCGAGCACAGTAAGTTGTTACAAATAAAAACTAAGTTGGATCGTCTCCTTATCATATCATAATTTATTTGAAACTCTTAGAAATTTACTTAGTATTTATTAATGATTTGATTGGGAATCGCAAAAGTCTCTAGCTAATTAGAGTAGAGTTTTCACCTTTTCATAGTCGGTTGTAAGCTCTGGAAAATGTGAAAGGACAGCTAAGAATCCCCTCTAACACTAATAGAGTCGTAGACATTTTTCAAGGCGGATGTTAGGCGAATTTCACGCGTACCTTTTTAACGATACTTGCGGGTGCATAAAACATTGGAGAGTTTTCAAGTTATTACATACTATTCAGTATAAAAGGTTATTTGTAGAAATGAATATGGACGTTTATAGGTGATTAGTTACTTCGTTATCTTATATTTGTCTTCTGTTCACTTATATTCTTCTACAAACCAAATTGTTAAAAATAGCATGTTAACAATTATCTAAGACTAAGATAACTAAAGTAAGTACTTGAGCATTTTTACTATAGATTACTATTAGAAAGACTGGGCGGTCCAGGACAATACTAACCATCTACCAAGTAACTTGTTACAAGTGTCGATCCTGTAAGCATTATATACATAAATATCTTCACGCTAGGTACTTTATGGGATAGGTAGAGAGTGCCGAGTGCCAAATGCTCTATCCTTACATACATACCTGCCGAGCTTCGTCTACATTCATTACCCTCTTCATACCCGCACACCGCCCGGTTCGGAGACTTCTGACTGCCCCATCAGCCACTATTAGTAATACGGCATAAAAATATTTGCACCCCTTTGCAAGACTATTGCGCGTACGGAGTGTGAAGTTAAAAAGTAAAGTAACTTCACCCTGTAATCCCCGAAGAGTTAAGTTAAGTTTGGCTTAATTAAAATATATATTAAAAAAAGAAGTGAAGAAATTTAAAAATTTTGTACAATATGTGTCACAAACGCATTAGTGTTGAGGTTTATGCCGTCAATGTCACATATGTAGGTAATAGTGTCTGGTTAATGACTCCGTTGACATAAAAATCACAATAACGTTGAAATTTCAAAATGAGATGAATCGGCTATAAATTTCGCCAAATATTTGGTCACTTGGTTGAAAAATTATAAGAGTATAATGTACTCCATAGATCTGGAACTGTTAATTTTTGTATGAAAACCAATTCAAAATGGTTTGTTCTTAATAAATGTGTACAAGTTTACATTCCAGTATATTTATACAGTATATTCCAGTACATTCGATTAGATAAGAATCTTTTGAGAATGACGTTGTATTCAAAAGGACTATGTTTTCCTCTTTTCCGTTTCTAATTAACAATATCTTGAGACGATATTTGCAACTTCGCCATTGAATTCACTAGTGAAAAGAAGCACACGAAGTCGTGAAAAAGTCGCCTTTACACAATCAGCTTTAGACGTTCTCGTCTAACAAAAAAAAAACAGCTAATTACAAAAACATTCCTTGAAGTCCAGCTGCGTTAACGAGAGAAAAGGAAGAAATGCAATTTTAAGAAAGTCAAATTCTTTTCCAAAAGAATTCGCTGTTACTGTCATTTATGAATGCATTGCTTTGAGAAATTTTATTTTTTTCTTTAAACTGTTTATTTTAGAGATCTGCATGACATACTCGTGTAATATGATATGATGATGAACTTAGATAAAGAATTAAATAAGTTAATAAAGATAATTATATACTAATAAAAAGATAACAATGACTAAAGTAATTATCAGAACAATTTAGAATACATCAGTAAATAAAGCAAATTTAGTAAATTCAATATTATTGGGTTATTGGATACAGTCAGTATAAGTTAGATTTGATGGATGGGTGTTCATTTGTCTTTAGTGCCTTTCCTATTCAAAGGCGTGTTACTATTCCAAGGAGCTGAGGCAAAACGAAGTAGATGGGATTAACAACGGTGCCAATAACATGGAGGCACAATTTGTTCTTGGCCGGTGCTAGTTGGGTGGGTGATAGCCTTTGTTATGAGCGCACCCTATACAATACAGTTACTACCATCTAGGTTCTATCTCCTCTCTTGGGTTACATAATTTTATTAAAATAAACTAATGATCTTTTGTGACTTCGGTAACAAGAGGATTTAGTCTTAAAACATCTTATTAAATATTCTTGAGATTTCTCTTTTTTTAAATTGAATTGATATTTGGGTTGTGTGAAGAAGGACAACATCTTCATGAACAGCGTGGTACTCTATCATTCAACGAATTATGGAAAGAGACGTGGAATCATGAAAAATACGGAATAAATAGTGGATAAATAAAGGAGTTGTTAACATCCTCTTGGTTAATAAATCATAATACATTTTTACGCGCGAACAAGATTACGGAGAATAAAGTTGAGAGAGTAATCTTAATAAACGCGCGTCAAAACTGTAAACTTTAAATGAGATTGTGATAATAAAGTGGCTGAAATATTTGTTACTTTATTGTATAAAATATGTTTTACTAAAAGTAATAACAATAAGGCTTTTATGAAATCTAATATTAAAATATTTGTATTATTACATAGTTGGCACAGTAAGAGCATTATTATGTCTTACTGACACATAAACGATTGATTGATTGGATATAATGAAGTGGACGGGAATTGGGATAGTATAAAACAATCCTGAATACGTACAATAAGAATAACGTATGAACCATTTAATTATTTGTAAGTTCACCAATGATTGATACATTTAAATACTACACAAAATGAGAAAATGAGGCTAGCACTAACACAATTACAACATATATGTTTAATTACTTAGGAGACATAATTAATGGGTTATTTTAACATACTAATATGTATACTAAAACATGTTATTGATGTACATTATTGGTCTCCGTCGCGACCTCTGCAATCGGCGGAAGCTCATTAAGAAAGACTTCGTATATTTCCGAAACTAGTCGGGACGTTCCGAAAAAACAAACGTGAGTCGAGCTAGTTCATACATAGCAATTTTTGATATAAAAATGATATCCACATGTTTCGTGAACAAAAGTGTAAGAATTGAACACACACGTAACATAAGAATTGAAAACAAAAATAAGTCTAATGATATCAACACATAATACTTATTTAAAAAATCAGCTGTTTTTTTGTATATACATATGTCGGCGTGAAGACGTCAAATAATCGATGTGTCCCATTGAAAACAGTTTTAAGTAACGAAATGTTCGTCTACAAATGTGTGGTACGTATAAGCTCCCCACCATTGTAAATATTAAAAGCAATGCTTGGTTAGAGAGCGCATTCTACGTTTGTCGCTTGAAGAAGTAACATCTCGAGGAATTATTGCCACAGGGTTTTAGACTATTTCATTATTTATCGGGACTATTGTGTTGCAATAAACTGACTGTTTATTAACGTGGATCATCTTTCACTGAAAAGTCGAAATGGACAACCGCCCCTCGTCATCCATCTTGGATCCTAAAAACCCGAAGACCAGTATCATGGAGTGGAGAAATCATACGGAGACATTGACAATCATACGGACATCTCTGCGCTCCGACATATCCGATATATTATAGAAGCTAATAGTCACGGAGGCTATCTAACGAAAGATCATAATCTCAAAATAACACAAGTTAAAAGCACGTTATGCATATTTTGATATCACAATGATCCAAAGATTTCATGAGTCTCTTTACGCCTCTCTACTGTAATTTTCAAGCCAGTACACAATGGTCCTAATATGCGCAGTACTAAGCAAACTTAGAGACGCATATAGTGATAATACCTTGGCACAACTTCACCTTGTGCTACCTTTACCCAACTAATCCCAAACTACGCAGAGCTTGCACCATGGTAACCGGACTTTTATCCTATAAAAAAATTCTGGGCGGGGACCTAACAGACAACTCTCAACTCAGCAATTAGGATCAGTCACCACTACGAAACAAGGCACCCGCGCAAACCCTCGATACATAGTTCTATTCCACCTATACGTTAAGCCTTAACCCTTCAAGATATGGCACGTAAAACGTGCTCTATAAACTTCATCATACGAAAAGATCCTTATCCTATCTTAACAGTTTCTTATCGAACTCTATGGTATAAATTAAGTTAAATTATGTCAAAATTTTCATACTAAATTCTAAAAGTTACTTACATTTGGTGAAATTGTACGTCATTAGGTTAGGGTGCACCCACACAATTTCACGAAAATAACGGACAAAAACACGGATTTGAGTGCCCCGTTTAAATTTAATTGTTAATTTGAGTAATGAAAAATAACAATACAGTATCCTGCTGTCATTATTTATTGAAATATAATATTTGTATTATTACAATAATCTGTGTATTTTAGCTTTATATATGAACTTAATCTAGTTTACTTATTTATTTATTTTAATGGAAAACTAATAGCTAAATTAAAATAAGAGATAAATAGAATAGGTTAGTTAACGCTATTTAAAAGTTTCCACATATAAACATGGGAGAGGTAGAAAGACTGACAAGAGAGGTAGAAATGTTAGTAAGGTAGAATGACATAAATACGGGTAAAAACAAAACAGTAACAGGAAAATTTTGATTAAGAATTTAAAAAAAAATGCTAATAGGCGTTTCAGTTTAGAATCGGAGGTATGGTACGGTTTCAGTTTTTTTAATTGGCCTTCATTCAAACTACATATTTATGTGACTTTAGGTAACGAAATCGTAGACAAATCGTGTAAATAGCCTTGATTGCTGTTTGTGTCGTGCTCAGTAAGAAAATGTCTTAGTCTTTTTTTAAATAACATCATATACTTAATGTTATTAATTTATTTTCACTATAATACGAGAGATTAGGCAGATCTTGGTATAACGGAACGTAACATAGCTAAACGACGTGATCGTTGACAAGCAGCAGCGTAAGCAGTGCGATAAGTTGTGTTCTGCATTTCCTAACCTGCATGTCCAGGTGTAGGATTAGGGGCAAAACCCCTTCAAGACAGGTCTACGTTCAGCAGTGGCTTGAAACAAGTTGACGATAATTCGAGATTGTCCGTATAAATATTACACATATAGTCACCCTGTAATACTTATAAAGTCGTTTCAAGATACCAAAGAGCGTAATAACAAAGGGTCCCGTCTCTTTACAAGTTACTGTGATGCCTCTAGTTTATTATACCCGCTTCCTTGAGACGATGACTTATGTTACTTTTGGCGTGTTATTCAGCAACATTTTCAGCTCGATTTCTTCTTGTGTAAATCATATTTAGATCGGGACACGTCAGAACAAGGATAGTTGACGAACGAAATGGGATACAGTAAACATTAAGTTTGCAATTCTAAACCTATTATTTAAAAAAAAACTAAAATATTTAATCCTATTTTTTACTTAATCCTATTTTGGACCGGATTTACAAACAATAGAACATTTATTAAAACTTTTAGAGCTTAGATGCGTGACCATTAAGGGAGTTTGTTTGAGAGTTTCCTTATAGCGGATATAACCATCGGGTATGTTTGATATTTTTGTTTAAAATAGTTGTGTGTTAGAGAATTTGAAAATCATTGACAAATTAAGATCGATGTGTGTATTCTAAACGCTGTCACTTAAGTCTTCACGGGCAACACCGCGCCCGTAAGCAATTTCGAATAGGACGATTGTTTCCTGATACGAGTACATATAACACTCATATCTACTGGTGTATGAGTACTACTTCAACTAATGTTACTATATACCTATACATACAGTCCTATTATCAATTATTAGGTACTAATTAGCTAAAACTCTTATTTACAACTGATATTAACCGATATAGATAAGACATCGGTAGTCCTATTCGAGGTGAGATGCACATGTCTATTGGCGGCAACGGACACTTGTGACCGCCGCCTGCTTTTCTACTGGTATTTTTGTACACGTGATGGCTTTCCTTTTTTTGTTATAGGTTTAAATAGGATCGACGTGATGGAAAAAATCTAATAGGCTCCCGGAGTCCAATAGCTGGGAGTAGGAATAAGGAACCACGTATATTAAGTTAAACGCTTATTAAATCGTTGAAAATGATTTTCAAATTATTGTATCAAGTGAAGAGAGAATAAAAGCAATACCTATTATACAATGTACAATATCGGCTTTGGGTACATGTCTTGTTGCAAGCGATTAACGTATAAGGTTTAACAGCGATACCCAATCTGCATGCCCAAAGTGGAGATTATAGGTATAAACTCTCAGGGGAGGCCTAAGTCCAGCAGTGAACTGCAATAAGCGGATGCTGATGATGAACGTATGAAGATCGTTAAGTGATTATTTTGACATAATCTTATATAAAATTTTAGATACATCTATGTCTTAGATAAATTTAGTCTCCTCACAAAATAAAATATTCAAAAACAAATATTAGACAGTATGGACATGAAAATATTTGACACTATGGATAGAGATTTGACACTAGATAGATTGACATTTCATTCAAGTTATCATTTCAACAAATAACAAACAAATTACCGTTTCCTTCGTTACAACAAAAGAAAAGAATGCCTCGTTGGTCGTGTTTGTTGCGAGTGCGACTGCCGATCGGGAGGTCCCGGGTTCGATTCCCGGGTCGAACACTA
>DWDV01001184.1:0-13883 GCA_018245615.1 Mimoniades ocyalus | reverse complement strand
TTAAGCTTTTTATTTTCACATTTTCCTAAACATACTTCTTAGATAAATTAAGCTATACTCTCAACTCGGGGACTCTTAACACATTCATTAATTACGTTATAAATATATCACAACAAAGCTTAGTGGCAGAACGTTTATATACGTCGGTGCTGTTTGTTTTGTTTAAATTTTTTAACAATTTGATGAACAGCGTCTATATACGTCGACGTTATTAGACAATCTTAATTATTGGACACATATTTATCTACTTTCTGTAGCACAACGTTTTTATACGTTGTTAGAAGTTGTATTGATGTTTATTTGTACTCTTTGGCACGGCATATGTATGTATACGTAGACGTACTAAGACGTAAGTGCTTTATATGTAGATTAGGACTAATTTTCCGTGGTATTAGCAGACCGTCTCTGAGCGTCGATTCAGTTTGTATGAAAAAAATATGTGCGACACCGCATAGAGTTCAGTAAATACCGTGTTCACGTGAACGTGTTAATGTGAATATAGCCAATGGATCTCTCTGGATATTAGACAATAGATATTATTGTATTGGATACAAGGCATGTCGTCCATTCGAATATAAGCGATTGGGTCACAAGGCGATGGATACAATTGAACACTAGAAACTAACTAACAACTTCGATACTAAAGAAGCGATTTTACATTTCACTTTTGTTATTTGTAATTGTACCGTCCTTGACATTCAACTTCCTTATTGTCATTTTATTAAGCCCTTTTGTATTTCTAGATTTCGATAATAAGATTAATTAAAACGCTCTCTCTGAACAAAGTGATCAGTGTTCAAGAACGTCCAATGAGGAATGTGGAAAAATAAATGCTAGTAACGAATTCAGAATAATCCTGAGAAAAAAGCTAATTAATCTTCATTATTATATTATATTTCTTTTCGTATTTATTAATTAACGAGTAACATATTCTTAGGACTATTCTTTGAACAACATTACATAGTAATGTTATTCGCTAACGCTACGCATCTTTCAAATGTTACAAGATACTAGATCTCTCAAAAGTTTCTTAGAAATTATCATTGTAAAGAGACTTTCACTAAAAAGATTGAAACTCAGATTTTTACAGTAAAACTTTTGTAAAAGTTGTAGAATTTTTCCTGCCCCGCTGCAACTCTAATTAAATCGCAGGCATGTTTTCTAATTATACAAAAGTTATGGTGACGATATATTCAGCGCGCATAACGGTCAATATTCTCACGGCGGATTCTTTACGGGGTATGCAGAGAGCACGTCGTGCCCAAATATCTATTATATTTCACACATCCCGTGCTCTTTTAACGCTCACTAAAGCATGTGAAATCTCAACTGCTAATTCGCACTTGGCCACCCT
This sequence comes from Mimoniades ocyalus, assembly GCA_018245615.1. NCBI lineage: Eukaryota > Metazoa > Arthropoda > Insecta > Lepidoptera > Hesperiidae > Mimoniades > Mimoniades ocyalus. Next base: position 12,529 of record DWDV01001184.1, on the reverse strand, counting down.
ACAGTCAACCTTTTCAGTCCGCGACGGTACACGTATGCAATAACGTAGATCAATAAAATTAACAAGTATATTGGAAAGGAAATAGCGGGCATGTCATTAGGCATAAATTACATTAAATAATGAGTCTGTGATGTTGCGGGCAGACAATGCTTTAAATAACGGTTTTTCATTCTTCTTTAGAGGATTCGATAGGGAAAAATGAAAAAGACAATACTATGAAGGGGTCGAAAACATGATTCAACTCATTGGTGAAGGAAAGCATTATGGAATCTACACGATCAAAATTAAATCTACGTCATCTGAATTATTGAATCCTCGGTAGGTTACATAGCACGAATGCGTTGCTCATGCCACGTTCGTTTATATCAAAATATAGATGTGGCGATAGCAGCGTTAAAACTGATACACATCTAGCATCGCACGTCAGAAAGTTCCTAGTGAAAACGTAGGTAGACTGCAAATTTTCGAAGTCAAAACTTCTTTAGGTGCGTTGAGCACTTTTATTCAACACAAATTATTCAATCACCGTTACTGAACTTTGCTTTAACTTCCCTTAGATTGCGTTAACTAATTCAACATGATCAGGATGTCTCTGTCCAGTTCCTGAGAGGTTTTTGCCCAATAACTTCACGCCTGGAAGGCGCGTTGTGGTTCGCAGAGCACAGCTTCTCACACCGCCTACGCTGCTACCCGTAAGCGTCCAGGGCTCGTAGCTTTGCTATGTTATCATCTAAGAAATTGTGTGAATTTGTAACAGCAGTTTTTTCCCCACAGGCGTGTATCTCTCCCGTATCTAAGCCAAAATCAAAACCAAGGAAGATCTATGAACGACATAATTTTAACCTTGACAATAAATGTGTTTCGATAGTGTAATAAATAACAAAAAAAAATACAGACGAATTGAGTACCTCCTCCTTTTTGAAGTCGGTTAAAAAGTAGACTATTGTACACCTATAAATATCGCAGATTCAATCAATGTGGAGATTCGTGACGATTAGCGTCATGCGAAACGGACATGTGTGCAGGTAGACTAGAGCAGGGATGCTTTCAAGTACATAGCGAAAATAATCCCGTCCATCACAAACATCTCTCGTCTTCTCTTCCAACTGCTGCCTGCTCTGGCTATGTTTGTCCCTAGCACCCATCTCCATTGTGGTCTCGTCAATTGATACTAAATTATTATTACTAATCACCTCTATGACGTAGATAAAATTTAAAAACGGCCCAGTTCTGCGCGCAAGAATGGTTTCAAGAATGTTAATCTCAAAAATCCACACATCTTACTTAACCGTCTTATTGTAATAAGAAATTTTCTTACCCCTGGCTGCAACCCGGGAAACACAATCCAGCAGGTCACTGGACTGGATCAGTGAAGGTAAATTATATGCCAGCAGTAAAATAAGCTATAATTGTTCACGAATAATGAAGGGCATGGTACTACAAACATTCAAAAATCTTATTACCAAGATATTATTACATCTTCCGATTCACAGTAGAATTTATACACATAAATATTCAATTTGACAATTTCGACTGTGCTCATGGGTGATTAATCAACCACTTAATCGCCCAATTCGGATTTATGAAACAACCATTGTGCAGAGTCGTATTTATACACTACAATAATATCTATTTGTAAGTATATTTTTATCATTCATTATATTGCATTCTGAGCATGAAGTCAATATCATGAGAATTATTTAATCAACCATTACCTAACAGTTTTATACACTTTATCTTAATAATCACAAGCCTTTTTTTTAATATATAATTAATTTGACTTCTAGTGATAAATACCACTGAAATATTAGGAATTAGTCAATAAAAGACTAGTATTTATCAAACTCCTACTACGAAAAAATTTTACAATAGTAACGAGACATATGCATAGACATAGACATATATCTTTAGATATTGCGTGGCCAAAAACAATGACATAATTTGAATTGGCTGCCATTTTGTTACAAACGGAAAAAAATTGGTTCTGTTTTCGAAGAAATTGTTTCTTTCGCAATTGTACGTATTAGGGTGGCATTACGAAACAAATTTTCCACCAGCGGGCTTACTGGAAGGTATTTCTATATAAAATAAGTAGGGTTCTTGTACATCTGCTCATGTCCATTTTACTTCGTCATTTAATTTATGACAAAGTAAAATGGATATGAGCAGGATGTACACATGGTATCTGTACATACATAAATAAAAAAAAGATTAAGTGAAAGTGTAAAATTTGTGGCATTAAGGAAACAAATGCACTATCGATAAAAAGACTACTTCCAGAGTATTGCACTCTGTTGGTGCGTTGAACTATTATTGTATTCTGTTGTCTATTTAACATTTATTGTGCTCTGTTGTCGGTGTATTGAATTGTTCACAATGCAATACTTGTTTTGTACATCCGGCCTGCCAACGCGCACTTAATTAGATTGGAGCATACAAATCCAGTCCTTTCGCATTTGCAGGAAAGATACACCCAGTAGGTAGTGAGATATTAAAAGCAAGGCAGCAAATTCAAGTCTGAGAAATATTCCATTTTGGCGAATTTTCTATCGTTTTGAGAGTGTACTACATTCGTATGCCTACCTCTTCGGGGACTACAAATGTGGTGTCAGATTTATATTGTTTTCTAACAATTCTCTCGCAGAGACGATTAATAGCTTGCGATTTCACGCATCGGTTACCAGGCGCTCAATCGCACACCCCTAAATAAGGAATGCCGTGGCGAGCTCAGGAATCGCCTCTCACGTTGTTGATATTTCCTTTTAACGCTGCATCGAGAACATGTTTTAGGAGAAGTAATATTTCAGGACCTATCGTTTTATTAATATTTTGTAATTGGTCATAATTTTAATACAAAAACGCGGAGTCACAAGCATTCGCAGATATAATATGTATAATCTTATTGTATCATGATCAGCCTGTCTAAATTCATTGTTGGACATAGGGGTTACTGTCTAAATTCATTGTACGACATAGGTGTTACTGTCTAAATTCATTGTTGGACATAGGCTGCCCTATGGGGGGTTTTTGACCATAATCCAAAGGTGGGCATGCGATATGGAAATCACTTAGCGACGGCTTCTCGCACCGTCTACGTTGCTGCCCATAGGCAGCCAGGCAATTTAGCTGTACCTAGAAAATCAATGAGACGATACTAATATTCCTCTCATAACAGTTTCATGATTCCAAAATTAATATACCTAATGCACCTAGACGTCGTTCTCGTTTACTAAAAAAATCTTTTGTGTACGTTTGTGTCCAAAATGAATGTTATGATCAATAAAATATATGTACATTTAGGGAATTTGTCATAGCGGATTCCAAGCTCCTACACCCTTGAGCTGTAGCGTCACTTCTAAGAAGGTACTATAAATTCAATGCTCCAATCTTAATAATTATACATTTGAAATGTTACCAGCCTAAAATAAAATACTTCTTTGTTACGAAAAAGTCACTATAAAAGTATCGCGTGTAGAAAATGTTGGTTATTATTGGAAAAATAATAATATAATTAGCATTATGTATGGACCGGCTTAACTCACTATGTTTTTTCGGGATGGACAGTCACCGCTGCGTACTCGCTGCTATGGGCCGGACCTCATAAATACGGACCTGTATACTCGTAGGTGCGAAACTAGAGGAGTCATTCCGAAAAAACTTATTCGAGTTAAGCTTTTTCATATATATAAATATTAAACACCCACAAAACGTTAAACAGTAAAATAGTTAATCGCCACGGCGATATGGCTAATAACCTATGTTAAATCATCCAACACATTAAAAAAAGTATAAATAAATAATAATGATTTCTGACCTAATACATAAATATGAAAGGGCAAGTTAAAAGCAGCTTGCAAGATAAGAACTGGGATAATGACTTCGCTAATAGGAGAAGTAAGATCTATTATACATTCTGTTCTACATAGCGTTGTATTATAGCTTTAAAAGAAAATTTGTTAAGTTCTTTGCTACTTGCAACGTGCGACTTGTCAAGTTTTTCCTACCAACTTCACTTTTTGAACGACTAGTTGGTCTATATCACTGACAAAGGTCTATTAAAATAAACGTTTAGTTTTACGGAGAATGGTTTATGGGACATCGGGCATAAAATATGTAAAATCTTCTCATTTGAACTGTTGTTTTTTTACTAGGTATTAAGTTCATAATGCCCTGGATACCTATTATGGGCAGCAGCGTAGGCGGTGTGAGAAGCTGTGCTCTGCGATCCCCAACGCGCATGCCCAGCGTGGGGATTATGGGACATAACTCCTCAAGGTAGGCCTATGTCTAGCAGTGGAGTGCAATAGGCTGATGATGATGATGAAGTTCATGTTCAGTTAGAGAAATAAGGTTCGGAGAAAACTTGCCAAATTGCACCATTTTACCGATTGTTACGAACGATGAACCTAATCTTCATCATTCCCGACATTCTGGCTTAAAAATTATCCAGGCAATGTTGTCTCTTGAGAGGTCCAAAAATTCGTGCGAATATTTAACAAGTCGACATTTTTACGGTAGCATGAGCATTCTCGGCACCCATCTTACACTGATTGTTGGAATTCGGTTGGTGATAACATCCCTATAATATTGGAGTTTATCAGCACGTTTATAATAGACAGTTTGATCATTTCTGCGAGCTGTTCCTTCTTTAGCCGGACATGTTTCAATGTAAATTCTTCGAGTTGTTCACAAAAACGTTCCAACAGTTGGGCTCGATCAGCCTTCTTAAGCGCTTGTCATCTTCGATTGACTCCTAAACCTTATTTGAAGACGGCTTGCCACTTTTAAGCCGTTTTATCAGTGCAAGCAAACGGGTGTTATCTTGTCCAAGAGAACTTGTGGCGGCGTTTCTTGCTTAGTTATAAACTTAACAGCAAGAAATTCAATACTCTCCGTGGTCAATATCTTCTTTAAAACCGTATTAGATACTTGATCGGTAATAACTCAAAGGTTAATGACAAAATAATGCGTAGACTAGGTAAATATACAGTATATATTTACGTAGTCTACACATTATTTTGTCATTAACCTTTGACTTATTACCGATCAAGTATCTAATACGGTTTTAAAGAAGATATTGACTACGGGTGCATGAAAGGAGCCTCCTCGAGCGGCGAATATGTCTGATTAAGTACGAACATACACTGCTCGACCGAGCTTGGACATTGCGACTAATTCTTTCACCACGATAGCTGATTACTCAAGATCAGTTGTCGACTCGACGAAGACGTAAATATATAAAAAAAAAGAATCACATAAGTGAAAAATTTGTTCTTCGATAAATGACAATATATTTCTAATATATCATTAGAATATCTAACATATATCATTAGAATTGATGGTATTACGGTCATCATATGATGACATATTAGAAGTCTCACTTCCATAGCTCGAAGGAGTGATAAATTTACTGCTCATACTACCACTGTTTTGTTTACATGTCATAATAAGAATAAACTGAGTTAGTACTAATGCATAAGTAATTGTAGAGAGAAAAAAAGAACCGTATCACCGTAATCCGTATGCGTAAACTTCAATTGTATACATACGAATCATTACTCCTAGAAGGAAAATACGAATAATTGACATGATCTAATGATGTGCTGGTTTAAATAGCGTATGTTTTTTCGTGTTTTCTAGTAGCGAAATCAGCAGTGACATAGTGAATAAAGAAAAAAATATACACTATTTGACTTAGTTTCGTCTGTGCAAGCTTGAATATTGTGGTTGATGGGAGGATGGTTGCAAGCGTAATAGATGATGAAAATACTTATTTCTTATATCAAACGGGCCGTGTTAGCGACCCATGTAATCGATTTTCTATATACGAACAAAGAGTAAATTAATGTGATGTACAAAGTCGCGAAAGATTTATGATCCTTTAAAAAAACCAAAGTATAATAATTAGCATAACGTAGAAAAATATGCTGGTTCTTAGGGATTATATCCGGATCGCTGTAGCTCAGGCCTAGAATATGAGGTATCTCTTGCCTGTCGCAAGAGGCGACTAAAACGAGCCTTTTGGGGTGGCAAGCTTCAGCTAGTGATCCCGGGAACGACGATGGTATGTGTGACCGCATATTATCGTGTGAATCGGAAGGCATGGGTTGAGGCATCAGGCCTCTCCAGAGTGTTGGTTCCGTAGGGGGCGTCGTGCTAGAAGAGCACCGGTACGTTACACTGGAGTCCACCTATTAGCGCTGAGGAAGTCCCACATAACCCAGTATCATTCCCACAGTACCAGGCACCATTTTAAGCCCCCCCCCTCCGCCCCTTCCGTAAACAAAAGGTATTCGATCCGAAAATGGTGAAATATATAAATACTACGTACATGTTTGTTTCCGTGTTCTTTCGGTCTTTTGTATTTTCTTATGATACAACAATGCTAGACAGTTTATGGTTTAAAGATGAGGATAGCACTGCTTACAATATACACACAAGTTGCAGAGTGCTATAGAATTTGCTTTTCATTGTTTGATATTTTTGTTTTTGATAGACTTGCTCCTGGCAAGTTATCACAGACACGTATGTGCATTTGCAGCACCAAAGAGTTCACCAATGTCCGGTCAGTTGTATTTCATTATAATCATTGTTATAAATATTAAATAATTAAAAAATAAAAAATATTAAATAATTAAAAAATATTAAATAATTTAAACATCTGTAAAATGCTATATCCAAATAGTGCGAGTTTGAGATTTCTGACATCTACTCAAAGCAATTTATCTATATTAAGCCTTTGCACTCGTATGTCTCAGCGTATGAGACATCACATGTTTTACCGTTGCGCTCGTATGTCTCAGCGTTTGCGACATCACAAAAATTACCGTTGCGTTCGTATGTCTCGTGAGGCGTTTGCAACATGAAATGTTACAGCTAACTATGCTAATAACTTATTGGAAAAGTTTTGTTTTGATTGAATAAAAAAATAAATTCCGTGTGGCGGTAATTCATGGTCATATTAAATTCGAGTGCAAAGGGTTAAGTTATCCTTAGAAAATTGTATTATTTAAACAATTTTTATATAATGCATTATTGAACGCTTTCACGGGTTGATTCAAAAACATACTTTTATCAATGCCAAATTCTTTCAATAAAACCGGTTGTGGATGTGACGACGAAATACATCACATGGGTAGAGAAGAGGGCACTTTTGTATTCCCAATATTAACAAAGGTACATTTTAAATTCCAAGGCAACTGAAAATCTGGAAGATGCTTCTCATGGCTTAAGAATCCTAAAGAACTGGTCCAACTTAGAACTAGATGGCTGTTTAAAGCTGCGGCGTCGAAGATCAGGATAACCCTATTGACAGAAAACTTCCGGTAGAAGACAGCACCATAAAAAGAAAAAATTAACTAAATAAAGAGCTTCTCAATATTGTCAAACTAAAATATCCTTTCTTAAAAGTTACGTTCAATGTATTTCTAAGATTTTGTAAGTCGCTACAGAAATATAAAGTCCCTTTAGCGAGTATCTTATAGCTCTATCGAATCTCAATTTTGGAATATTTGTCCCAATTATACGAGTTTGGTGATGAGAATATTACTTTCGCCTACTCTTCAGGTGCCAGCTGAACTTATTATTGTTGCAAATATTGGACATGTATTCCACATCAAACTGGCAGTTATTTCGGAAGAATGTATTCTGCTTGGGTACCTATCGTTACCAATCAAGAACCACCAGGATTTGTTAAAAGATGGGCTGGATTTAAATAAACGAGTGAACCAAGTTATAAGCAAATTAACATTTTCAAGCGCGGCCTAGTGAGGTAAAGTGAATAGATTGTTCATATGGGTGTTATATGTACCACCAAAATCTATAATTAGGACAATATCAAGCTCCGTTTTAAACGTTACATTTTGCTGCCGTGGGACGACTAGATGGAACGGTCTAATAATTAATACGTCAAAATGTTATTATAAACATATATTTATCATTGGTTGTATTACCGATGTACTTTTGATGTGTGCAAATACAGGCATCATGCCCGAATAATCTGTAAATGAATATATATTTGTATTCCGGCAAACATGTTTTATTTCCTCTGGTAATATCTGAGGAACGTTAAAGTAACATCAATCCTGTATCCTCGAATAGATAAGCAGAGGAATGTTGAACACATTATGGAATAGGTGTTGAGCCTATTGCCCATACACCGGGCACATATCCAGACTTCGAGCCACTACTAGAAAATCTAAATTAGAAACATTTAGTAGTGCTCGACCCGGGAATTGAACCCAGGACCTGCCGATCGACAATGACACTTACAACAAATACGACCAACGAGGCAGTCAATCTGAGGAAAAGTATTTTTATTTTATTTCAATCCTGCTAGTGCTGCTGGCGAAGTTGAAGGATTTTTATGTCACAAAACATTTTAGGACCTAATATTGTGAGCTAGACTGGCCTAGACTAATAAATGCTAGACTTTGAGTGTATGGCGTCATCGTTGATAAGATAGATTTTTAGATCGATGCAACAGAGCACACGGAAAGGAGTTACATGCTATTTTTTATCTTCGCGTTTTAATTCCACGTTATATTCTCGAAAGTTTTGCAACATTTTGTATAGTTCTGTATTTCCCATTGATACTTTAAGCCTGTTTTCATATTAATTCGCTGTTTTGTCACAAAACTATTAAACCTAACATATTCTTCCAGCCGATATGAAGTATAATTTCATAAATATAAACAGTAACTGCGGTAGACCATAGTCTCCTCACATACATCGAGTGTATATTATTGCAATGTAGCCCGAATCTCTTGAAAACAAAAGCAGAACAGATCGACCACGATTCCCATTCCAATATCAATATGAATAAGTAACGTAGGAAAAGCCCATATTTGCAATCATTAATTTTCGATAATCTCAATAATTTAACGATAGTTTCTCTATGAAATTTATCAAATATCACTTTGCAACAGTTATTTCATTAACTACACATAATTTCTTAACCGCTTTTTTGAAATCGTGCGACTTAAAAACTGGGGGTAGATGGTATTATTGTTTACGTGATTATGACGTCATGGAATCAGCCATCAATGGGTATGTGATTGCAGCGGTCCCTACAGGGTTTCAAATTAAAAAGGTACCATACAATTTGCATGTGTTCATTAGTTGTCTCCGCGCGCCTTCGCGAGCCCGGACCGGAACTCAGATGTCGTCACGCCGTGGCAATGTTATTCGATTATAAATATATATCCAGAATAGTCAATACCAAGTTTTAAATAAAACGGTGATGTGTTTTTGTTTTCGAATATCTTGTCGTCATGTCAGATGGCTGTTGGATGGTCATGCTGACCAGTTCAGCTATTCAAGATTTAAGAAACAACATTCCCACCAAATCATCTGGATTTGACCTACTGACAGCACTTCTGGAAGGGTCCCCCACAAGCCTATTAAGGATTCTCAAGGAATTTTTTTTTTCTATGATGATAAATTGCCTATCTACCCCACATACTCTGTAACACTGTGAGACCTGAAGTGTGCACCTTCGATGCTATGTGAATAAATAACATGAAAAAACTTGGGCCATTCATTTTAAACCTAATAATGGTTTGTTTTTTGCACACTGATTATTAGATAAAAACGAGTGTCATTTTTAAAGTAGTTTAAAGATGCTTAGATTTGAACTTATTGTGTATGCCTCAAATGGTAACATTCATTTTGGACTAATAATATCTATAATAACTCCTACAAATAATAACTGAGTGTAACATAAAACGAAATCAAGTACTCAGTGCTTCATATAATGTTGTCCAATTATATCTGTTGTTGTCATTGGGTGAGCTGACCAATGTTGACCTAAATGTGTTTACTTATGTTACAGTAATAACTTACAAAATAGCCCCGAATAATTACATATAAACTATTATAAACCATACCTAATCTAACATTTAACTGGCACAACATTAATAGCATACTTGTAGATAATTGGTAAAAAGATCTACAGTATTCAATTCACACAATAACTGCATAGAAAAGACGCACTGGACGGACAAGACATACAGTTAATGAGACAAAAATTTTAAGGGCTAATTATTATTGAACCAATGAAGAGCTAACAAAGTAAAATAGATGACATCATATCAGACATTGATACAGAAATACCTAAGCATTTATTGTCTAATGATATTTTAATTAGCAATAAATGACTGAACTTTGTTCCCAGGTTATATCCCTGTTACTAAAATCTTACAATTAATCTTTCAAATGAGAAGATCTTAAGATATATATGAGTACATGCTCAGCAAAATTGACAATGAAGTTAACATCTAAAATACTACAGAAACTTAAGACTTGATATAGGAAGATCTGGTATCAATAAATTGTGTTGTAAAAAATGACATTCTGGTGCACGAAAGTTATAAATCCACAAAGATGACATAATCGTCTTGACAAACATTTAATTAATGTGCAACCCATATAATATTAACCCACAATTAATTACCTTTATATAGAATAAAATGAGATATTTCAACTTACCATTATTTCCGAGGCATAGCATTGTTCATCCGAAATCACAGAAGTGTAGCAGTAGAAAACTATCCAGCAGGATATGCATATCTTAATGTTAAGCCAAAATTTCAACCTACAGATTTCTGAGTGCATTGTTAAACTGAACTGATAATCTACTTCATTCCATGTCAGTGTCAGATTTGTTGCATTTATGCAGATGAAAACTTCCAATATTGAATGATCAAATTGATTTGATTACTATGTCAACCAACCACCTAATTATAACTACCTGACAGTGCAGACCATAATTTAGCGTTGTCCCTCTTGGCTTTCTATATGACATATATACAACAGCACTAACTCACTCAAATTAATTAACCAATAGGTTTTAATTACAATGCAATATCACTCATTAATACAAAACGACTCAAATAGAATGTCAATATACATATAATAAGTAATTAATGAATACTAGTATGATTGTATACATAACTGCTGCAAGTGTTCTTATATCAAGTTAGAAATTAAAATTGAAGCAGTGATAGCCTAGTGTTTTGAAATTCGACCTCTAACTCCAGGAGACTAACTCTAGCGCACACCTCTTAAAAATGTGCGTTTTAAGTTTAAATATCACTTGCTTTAACAGTGAAGGAAAACGTCGTGAAGAAATCTGCAGATGAGTTATAAAAAAAAAATTGTTCTCTAGGTGTGTGAAATCTGCCGAGCCGCAATTGGCCAGTGTGGCAGACTATGGCTTTAACCCTCTCATACTGAGAGGAGACCCATGTTCCAACAGTGGAATAATATAAGGGTCGAAAAAAAAAATAGTAATAAAATAGTAGGTCATATCCTGTTTACCAACATAGAACGCTTGTGTGTTTCTCATAATTCAGTTGTGCCAGCTTGGCTTGATGTATGTAGCGTGGTGTAATACATTTATGAGCCAGAATATTAAGTTATACTTTCGCTGTAATTAATTATACAAAACTAAATAACTTTCATTAGATACAAAAGATATTCCAAATTTTATAGTGATTATAACCATGAGTAAATTGTTTATGAGATGGTAAATATATACATAAAATTTTCAGAAATCTGGTGGTCGTAATAGTATGGTAGGTCACAAATACTTTTATCTACATTCCAAAGTCTATTTACCATGTCGATTTTCCAGTGGTATATCCTTATATAAATTTACCAACATTGTCTCTGAATTGTTAAGGTTTAAATCAGCAGTTTCGATATTGAATTTGAATGTTTTATATTTGTATTAAACTAAATAATGTGATCTGGTGTGTCATATATATCAATTATGTAATGACAGCAGCATATTAATCTAAAGGGGTTTAAAGACAGTGTGTATTGTGGACCTTTATTGAGGATAAATTATACTAACATACAAAATTTTTATACATAGTGAGATCATTTTTTTTCTTCTATATATAACTTAATTTATATCACATTACTGCCAGTCTTTCCTAGTTTTAAATTATTAATACTTAAAATCCATCTATGACCAACCACTTAACAAAACTGATACCCGTTTGCATACCCCTAACACAGAACTGGCTTAGTCACAAACATGATCTCAGGAATACAAGGCCTTGTATGAATACATACATACATACAAGGAAAAAACATATGTAACTTTTTTAAATAATTTGTGATGAACGTCATATCTACCTGAAGGCAATGAAAGCATCTCCTAGTTCTCCTCCTACGATGTGGACGCCTCCTTCAGGGATGGAGAGCCCGCGAAAGAAATTTCTAATGTCGAGAGCATTAGCCGACCACGGAAGGTTCTGGAGTCTTATGATGACACTCATTGTCACAGCTGCTGTCTTCGCTACCTATAATGAAGGGAAACAGACCATTCCACTATTTTTATATGAAAATAATTTTCAAAACTATTTTAACATTACAAATAAATGGTAGGTAATAAACAATATTAGGGGTTTAATTGAACCATAATACATGTATATTTAAAACAAGTAACATGACGCCTGTTATCCCCGAAGAGGTAGGCAGAGGAATGTAGAACACTCCCACATTTCACCAGTTACTTTTA
>DWDV01001183.1:0-13884 GCA_018245615.1 Mimoniades ocyalus | reverse complement strand
AAATGATAAGAAAAAAGGAAACTACGATGACAACGGTTTTTCTTATCCCGCATTGTTCCATAATTCATGGGGTATTCCCCCGGGAACAGACAGTTTGATGTCGATGAGATCACAGGCAAAACTTCTAGCCTATAGGGAAAAATCTTGTCTCGGTGTTGTAAGAATATTTCGAATGATATGTAAAAGCGTAATATATTGTTGTTAAAAAAATAAATACTGAACAAAAACGCATTAATAAATGAAAAAAATATACAACCCTTCAAATGTATGAAATAAATTTAATAACCCAAACAGACGTTTCTATTTTTTCGCGCTTATTATTACAATTTATTACAAATAATAATAATATCTTGGGACATTTCCACGCACGGACATCTGATCCCAGAGTAAGCATCAAGAGAACTTATGTCATGGTAACCAGACGGCTGATAAACTACATATATATGTACATATAAGTATATACTTCTATAGATATTTTTTTAAGGAAATGTATTTATCTGAAAAAATAATGAAACAGAATAAAATGATATCAGTTAATAAAGGAATAATATTGAGTTAATAATGTTAGTTACTTCAGTTATGACTTGACACGGCATTCGTGTTAATAAAGATTTCGGTAAGTTTATCTATTGCTGATTGATGGTAGAGTCGCCCGTAATTCAGCGGTTACATAGTTACAGATTACGGTCGTTTTGTAGAGTTGAGTGTCGCCGTAAGCGAGGTCAAATGTTGAAAAGATATTCACTAGTAGCGAATTCTCATGTTTTTTTAGACATAATTTTTATTTTGGTTCTCAATGTTTCGACGAATGAGTTTGACCGCTGACCCGCGGTTCACCGATACGTATTAGATGAGCATGGCTGAAGAACATCCAAGTTTCGATCACTTGCCAAGAGAGATCTGTAATCGTTACAGGATAGTTTATTATATTATATAAGTAAGTAACAAAAATTATATAATATCACGAAAGTTATTTTGTATAAACCGGCTTGAGTAGGTAACGTTTGTTTTTCTTCATGAGGTTCTTATGTGAGTGAGAGTTATGTGAGTTCCCGCTGACTGCAGCGATGTCGCTGCAGAGATTGAATTAAAGTTATTAAATTTTTTAATTATTCTAGGTCATTCTATAAGGAAAAAAGTAAATAATAATTATTCCTATTACAATTGCTTCCATACAGAAACAGTGATATAAATTTCCAAAAATGTAATTCATGTTAAAGAATACAAACATTTCATTAAAATAATTTTATTGCAAAAATACTCGCCACCGTTTGGGCGCGAACGATTCTTGCAAGACACGGGAATGGCGACCGAGAGTCAACATGGCGGCGTCTTGTTTGTCCATTAGCTTCCCGCGGACTGTGCAAATACAAAACGTCCATTGTTGGCGACGAATCCGTTTCTTTTTGTTACTAGTGATAATTTTGATAAAGTTATATTTTGGAGGGGATGAAAGTATTTGGTTCTGTTCGAAAATAAAGTGCGTGTAATGTGGGATGTCCCAAGGGAGGAGCTGCGTATGGCGGTAGGTACATGCAAAATGCGGCTACACGACAAGCTTTGATGGTGTTTATTACAGAAGGCTGCAGTGGATTAAAACAGGCCAATGGTTATGATGTTGATGAATATGACGGTAACATTATTTCTTACTTAAACAACTGGTTATATAAAAAATGTAACACAGCGCCTGTGACGAAGGAGGTAGGCACAAGAGTGTGGTACACTCCCACGTTTCACCAGATATTTACCTCCCACCATGGAATAGGTGGTAAGCTATCCTCCCGATGGCTATACACCTAGCACTGGCTTACAATAGCAACGTTTGTCAATTTCTGTTACGTACTTCACATGTACATTAACTCAGACTAAATGTCAATTTCTTACACTGGCACAAACTCGCTAAACGTTCTTGAACAAATTAAACAGTTACGCTTTCGCTCATACTTCGGAACTGCTCCATGTCTCTTTTTGAATGGATTTGTTAGTAATATTTATATCACATATATCTTTATAAGAAATTTTCCGTTTTCCAATTATGGTGTTAAAGTAATCGTCGTTTAGAAAATTATCAGCTGTAAACAGAGCGGACTAATAATAAAAGTAGATAAATAAAACTTTTGCTTGAACCAGCCAAGGTCGTTCACGCTGTCTTCAGTAAAGATAAAGTAAAGCAATGAACAGATAGAATAGAATTTAGCACGGGTCACTTATCAAAAGGATTTGATTAAAATTCTCAAATCTAAAGGGACAGAAGTTTAAGTTGTTAAAACGATCAAAAGTTTCATGATTTCGAAATTATTTACTTGGTTTTGTGTACTTTTAACTAGTTGCCGCCTGTGGTTTTGCTCGAGTTTCCGTGGAAATAAAGAGATTTTCTTAACACAAAAAGTATATTTTTACTTGATCTCGACCAAATGTCACCGCAACACTGAATCTCGTTAGAATTGTTTCATAACTTCTTGCGTAATGCTAGAATAAACAAATAATAATTTCTCAAAACGATAATTTAATGTAAAGATTATATTGTGGTTGATATTTTATTTCGGATAGAGAATAAATAATGTTTCAAAGGATGTGTTCTTTTTCATCTAGTGAAGCCCATTTGGCTTTTAAACGGCTCTATTAAAAGCTTTCAAAACACAAGATGACGATCTATATCTGAAGTATTTGAAGGTAATCACTTTAAGCAGCACCATTGAACATTCATAACAAATAATATTTGTTATATGTGTTAACATATGACACGTTCAAGAAAAGGTGTAACTGAATTTGCTAACGAATAGGTAATTTTTAATTTAAGTATTTCTATTATTACATTCTTACATACATATATTCATTCTTACATAATATGTACATAATTTAAATTTTATTGAATGTACAATGAAATATTGCCGTGTAGATTTGACAAAATTTTAACGACATCTAAAACGAAATAATATTTGTTCGAAAAATCAGTTTGACAGACATTTTCATATTCTGGTATGCCTTTTTCCATGTCAAACTCCTGGCTTGTTAACCTTGAACTTAAATCAATAAGAGTCGAAGTCAAATAGTGAAAATTTTGGTAATTATACTGAGATTTATCTTTCATTGACATAACATGTCATTTGACCTTGACAAATCCATCTAGTGTGTATTAGATATTTGAGCTGATTGCTATTAAATGTTTGATTAATTGATCTTGTTGTCGTGTGACATGATTTGGGGTGGATTAATAAAGCATTAATATGCTAGCAAATTTACTGGCAAAATGTACATAATTTATATAGAGGTCATACACATATAGCTAGCAAATTGCTTAGGTCCTACGTACGTACGTACGTACGTATAGCAAACGGTTACAGGTCAAATATGACAGTAGACGAAAACTTGCTAAGGCCCATCATAAACCATTATAATGTTTCACAGTAACCTTTCGATATGTCACGTGTAAGGCTGTAATTTTCCACCTTAGCGGGGGTACAGACGTCATACCCCTTAGAGAATATTATAGACAAGTGTAATTAGTACTAGGTTCCGTCATGATGTTTTCTTTCATCGTTGTATCTAATGAGTTGTAATTTTAAAACGCACACTTTTTATACAAGGTAACGCCATTTCTGCGCATATCCATATTTGTAACAATTTCTACATATTTCGTAAAAACAATGCTTATAAAATAAGAAATTACCTTACACTGTAGCTAATATAGATATTTGGATGAATTCTTGATGAGACCGTTGAGAGATTTTTATTGTTAAACTTTTTAATATCGGGTATGGATACGACAAATCTGTTTATGAAATTTCGAATTCCGAGTGAGACGGAAGCTTTTCCACATTTCAAATCATCAATTAAGATCTTCGCATAAAATAATTGGAGAACTGTTTTGTGTTGGATCTATAACAAACAAAAGGAAAGGATATTTAAAAACGTGACAAAACCTCATATTGCCTACGTACAGATTTACCTTTATTTTGGAGAAAAGTCCACTTGAAACCCTTTCGTTATGAATTATTAAATTTTTCCTCATACATATAAACGTAACAGTAAAGATTCAGAAATTTTGTCTCCGTTTTAATTAATGGCGGTAATAATCAAAAACCTCTGTAATGACGTCATAAACGGCAAAGGGTTACGTTATATGGCTTAACGCGAATTAATTATCCTTTGTACGGATAATGCGCAGACTTGACCTGCACTCATTTTTCGTATTTAAAGTCTCTTTTTGATAGCTGTTATTAAAATTACTTTATGATGTTTAATTGTGTATTGTAGATCACTCGAGACATGTCCCATTTCTTGACCAGAACATCTTGCAACTCGAACTTATTGATTGGTATGTAATATTTACGAGTATACTCGTATGTGTGTAAGTAATTCGATCTCCTTAACGCAATATAGTTTTGTAAGTATTCCTAGGAATACTAAATCATTTCTATGGAGATCCCAGAGCTATGCTATGCTAGCCAGCCTTTCAGAAGATTTTAGTGACTGTAATTTAACATCTCCTTTTTCTTTATTATTGAAAATAATATGTGATATGAAGATTTTACTCCGTAGCAATGAGCAGGAGCTAACTGTAACCATGCCCATGATCTCATTTTATTCTAAATGCAAATCTCAATTTATTCTAATTGACTCGCCAAATCTATGCCATAAATGGGAATCAATGTATTCAGTATCGCGAAAGATTGTGAAGGAATGTTCGAGGCCCCGACACTTGACGTAGTGCAAAACTTCGCGGAGTTTTAGTAGCTTTGAGCAGCATAAGCCTCCGTGGCCCCGCGGCTGGAGGGCATCTACGGTGTATTTAACCCACATAAAATATAGAAGGTCTACGCAAAGTTGATAAGATACTATGAGTATATGTTATTTAAAAATGTATTTTCGAAATCGGCCTTACAACGGAGTTTTTAATTCAAACCAAAAGGGTGATCGACGTTTGGATTACTGCTAACAATCGCGATGTGTCCTCCATTGATAGCAGATTTAACAGTAACTAAAGGAGGTAACGTTTACAAGGATCAGTATTGGGGGACCATGTAACCGCGACATGACAATAAATTGTGTTGTTCCCTACAAAACGAACAACCAATATGTTTCTCATTGCAAACCGCGTCATTTGTACCAATATCTCCTACTATGTGCATGTACAGCATTGAAATAATTAATATGATTCAGAATAAATAGCATAATATGATTATGAATAGAATTTTGGCAATAGACTCACTTCCTATTCCATAGTGGGACGTAAACGTATTTGGTGTGACGTGGGAGTGTACTACATTCTGCCTACCTCTTTACATGCATGACTTTGGAATGCGCTTTAAGTCAAATATATAGAGACTACAATTAGATACTACAGAAGAAACTGATTAGCGCTAATACTCCTTTTAAGTAAGTTTTTTAGATATTTTCAACACATGCCGTAGGTGCGTAATTGGGGACGAATACTAGAATGCCATACTGTCTTAAGATTGACTAGTAACATTCGAGTATTTCATGTGAGATTATATCGGCACAGGTAACGTTAGTAGGGACGTGTGAATCGGGTAATTTTGCCGGGCCCTTCTAAAGCGAAATGTCGTTAGCCGCGCTGTTAATAGCGGGAAGCTGAATTTTACTTACATTGATGTTGGTTTTTATTATATCTCATAAATGTTATCTCTTATTCATTGCGTTAATATACTTGACAATAAGCTTCGGAACAAGAAACATCACTATCTTCAAGTAATAAAGTATAATTTCAAGCAAATATTGTCAACATTACTATCTGCGGGGGTTTAATTAGACTTTAAAATAGTTGAATCAAAATAGCTAATCATTGTTAGTCTGATGAAGTTATTAACCGTTCAGAAATTGGACGAGTAATTATTCATCGCCCCCTTTTGAAATACCTATGAAAAGCTGCATAACAAAGATGTTTTCTACGTTAGTTCGTCTCATCAGTCAAATAGGCGCGTGACTAAAATATCTTTAACCCTTGTCATCACGGTATAAAAAAAGGCTGCGAATCCATTAACAAAATTGCTTTCGCACCGAAAAATCGGAGTCCCGTCACGTCGGAGGTGATGTGATATAAACAAGATTTAGAACAACATGTTAAATCGAATAATATGTTATCAGAAGAATATGGGATAGATACGTGAAGATTCCGTCCGTCCCTTGCGGCGACCCAAATAAAATACGAGAGGGCCCAACTTAGGTGGTAAAGCTGCAAATGACCGCCTATAACTCCACAAAGTTCCACAATAATATAAGTAGTTATATTCGCGCACGTCACACAAAGTAAGAAGTTGCGTAATCCTGGCGACGAAATTCGTTACGACTTCAGTACAGCCATATTTCGTATTTTGCTAATGAAACACCCAATGTATGTGAACAGGGGAAGAAACTTTTGGTTGATTAATTGCAAAGCTGTGTTGGCAAAAAGCAGGAATATTGTGACAGAACATTAGTCTCAAGTTTTGAATTAAACACTGCTCATATTTCGTACTATAGATGGCATTCTAGGTACTTTATCTTGAGCATAAATTGTGGATGTTTTCAATCCCGCTATTGTTTTGAGCTTGTAAAAATACAAATAATATTAATAAATATTACAACGTGTGAAATATTTAACACCATTTAAGATTAGCTATAGAACTATGTTTCAATGGATCGGGTATTATTTAATTTTCTGTCCCTAAAAACGTAACATCACGCTTGTAATTTAAAAGTAGGCAGAGGAATGTAGTACACTCTCACATTTAACGCGGTTACGTTTACGTCCCACTATAGAATAGATGGTGAGCGTATTGCCATACACTAGGCACATTTCCAAACGCGGAGCCACTACTAGAGATTCTAAATTAGAAAAACTCAGTAGTGGCCGACACGGGATTTGAACCCAGTGCCTCTCTAGAAGCAGTTGCGCTTACAACCAATGCAACTAACGTGGCCGTCTAATTCTTCTCTAATATACAAGGTGAAATTGGAAACATATACTACACTGATTGTAAAAAATACGTTTTCTTCCCTTAAATGTTAATTGCTGTAATATTCACAGGAAACAACGTGAGAAAAACTGCACTTCTTAGAAATCTTTTTAAAGTAGTTTGAATTCCACCAATATACACTTGGCCCACGTGGTAGAAAATACACGCTACTCATTCGGTCAAAATATAAAATTTTCGAATTTCGTGCGAAAGGTTCTATTAATTACATGTTACATCGATATCACGAACGTTTCTTTTTTAATTTGTAATATAAATCTAAATTGCAATATTTCGAAATAAGTATTTTAAAACCAATCAAAAATTGTCGCAAGTGAATAGCCCAAATAAATCGGCAGTTGAGAAATTCGCTCGCAAACTAACAAAATAAAGTGAAGTCCTTATAACTTAGTTAGGGCGCATAGATAAAATCAATTGGGGGATTACAAAAGTTTCCAGGTAAAGTTTACCTTCTTTCCCAGATTGTAAGGACCTTAATCCACTGCCACCGAGTCGAGTAAAGAGTAACATTTCAAAAAAAAAATTGCATAAAATTATTGAAAGCTACTTTTAGTTTATAGAACAGCGTCTTGAAGGAAGTATGGAGCATATTTTGGTATTGAGCATTTGGTATGACATCTCCAGAGAGCGGTGAGCGTGATTTAAAAGGTAGCAGTTTTTTAAAATATCTAACAATTCTAGATGAAAAAAAAGCAGATAGTGTGAAATTTCCTTTTTTTAATACATTAAATCAATTAGATTAAGTCTTCGTGTGCTACGATTCATATAGGTATACATATTAGTTGGTTAGAATTTCAAAGCTTACTTTTGACATAATTATTTCGATACAGAAAAGGTAAAAGGTTGAGCATTAAAATCTTTTATCTGTTGGAGGTGAGACAATTTGTGAATTTTTGTCTTCCTATTGAGTTTCTAAATCAATACCAGTTTTTTCCCAAACTAAATTAAGTTGAATTGTTCGATGGTCTGGTGCGGTCCGTTAGCTCGGGGCTTTCTTGAGAACACATTCATTGTGTCGATCAGAAGATTTTCTTTTTCTTTCAATTAAGAAGCAATTAAGGATAACCACATACACACATCACCACGTTATATAGGTATACTTGATATTCGTTTGATTTTATTAAAGTTTAAATTTATTCATACAAATCATTATTCAAGTTTCATCTAAATTTCATTAATTGCTCGCTTAAAATTAAATATTCCAAACGTTATTTAGACCCTAGTACAGCCATACATATAGTTTCTCTTATTATCGACTTTAATTTTTTTTTATTATTCAGTACGTTTTAACTTACAAATGTCTAAATATGTTTTGGTTATCGATTTTGTTTTTATATGACAAAGAAAGCCGTGTCCGCCATCGTTTCCTACGCCACAGCTCCTTGCTAGCGAACGGGTAACAACATGTGACACTAACGACTATGTTTACTAACTTGTTACGATCGCGCGGCTTAGTTGTTGTTCCCTTGTAATAAGGATTTATTTATATATAAATTGATTTGATCCAACATTATATTGCTGGAAGTAATTAAAACATTTCAAGGTCTGACAACCATCCGTCAAACATTTGTTTAGGGAAACATCAAGACCTACATCTATAAGCCTATTCCTACAGTCTGGTTTGAGATTGTTTGCAGACGTTGGTAGGCAGTAATTTTGTGCCACTTGTAAGCCACTTGTGGTCACCGCCTATTCGGCTGATTATATTATCTATTGACAAAAAAATTCAATCAATAACCTGCTAACATGTTTATTCTTCTTATTCCTATACTCCCAGAATAGTTGTGGTCATGGATCGTCTGGTGGGTTATTTACGGCATTTCCGAAACTTCATCAACTCTCTCTATTTATGGAGAATTAGTGGAGTTTATTAGGCGGAGCGACTATAAACGAAAAGTGGCTTGCAGTAGTTGGATGCCAAGAGCTTAAGATCGAACTCAGTGGCTGGCTTCCGACGAGGCATATACCCTGCAGTGGATACGAATAGCCTGATGATGATGGTTCATTAGGATGGAATGAAAACCGCAGAAGCGCTCCATAATATTCCCTTGAGAATATCAGATAAATCACATAAAATACCAGAGAGGTCTGTGTGTCGTATGTGTGTCGTATGTGTGTCGTAAGGCAATTATTGTTATAACATTTTGCGCTTCTTCAACAGAGTCTGATGACTGTAGTTGCCATTCCACAGGTATTATTATCAGCTTGTCTCAGTAGTTCATTACTAGACATACTCCTGTCCAAATGGGGAGGATTTGTGACCGTAATCCCCACGATGGGCATGCGGGTTGGGATTGCAGAGCACAGTTTCTCGCACAGCCTTTCCTGCTGCCCGTCGGCGATCAGGGCTTTTAGCATTTGCATCATAAATCAAATTCATTTAAGATTACATAGAACCATTAATATTGCAATTATTATCTGCGAAAGGCTGCAGGCAGAAGTTGGATGCGCTAAGCCGCGGACAGGACGCGATGGTGCTCTTTGGGGGAGCCCAGCAGTGGGCTGAGATAGGCTGGTGATGATGATGATGATTAATATTGTACTTCATCCAACACTTTCTCATTACATCTTAATTAATTTGCAATTTCGTATCGATATTTTATAAAACAGCAACTGGCAGCTAAGATGTTACAAGAAATTCTTCAAAGTAGGTCCCGCTCAGGAGCTTATTTAGTCAAAATTGCTCTTTAAGAGATTCCTGCTTAGTATTGAAAACATACGGGAGCAGTATGTTATTTTTAAAACGTCAAAAGCTATTTTTGCAATAGTTTTATTTCCGTGAATAATTACATACGCGCTCTTTTCGCTATTTTATGACATAAAGAATTAAAAGTATAACAGATTTTAACATGTCGAGTTATGAAATTGAGAGCAAGCCCGTTCATTTTGCTTTCCCGTGTATTTCGGCGTTAATGGACGCATAATTGGACGCCTCGCTAACTAATGGGCGATTACACAGGCCTACGTAGGTTATGTAGGTCACAGGAATTAGGATAGGTGCTAACATTGTAGTATCCTTAGGGATATCGTTGCTGATACAGCGAATTAACTGTATACAGAAGTGTGGGTAGCATACATTATTCATAATCAGATATTTGAATTATGAACAGTTTGCAAAATGTGATGTTTGTAAAATACCTTTATTAGTTTTATTAAATAATTTGTATAAAAATGTTATCATGTAATTAAACTATGTTCTAAGATGTTCTTTTGATCTTATGTAGGTAAGTCAAATCCCACAAACCATCGCGGTTAGTTTTTACATTTTATAATTCTTTAGTTTAATTAATTTTTGTCTTTTTTTATTAACGCTATTGTACATCTATAGGGTTACAAAGGGCCAACTTAACGCCTTGTGGCATCCGCTACCCCTTGCGAGGTGTTGAAGGTTGTGGGAAGCATTTATTTATAATCTATGTATATGGTGTACAAGTTTGGAGGTGGATTAAGAAAGTATCATGTGGTACCAGTCAGTATTAACACCTATTTAGTAATGCTTGCATTTGAATTGCACTTTGAATAGTTGGTTAGATTGACGTTTTAGCTTAATTTTCAAAGGCCGCTTCTATTATTAGTTCAAACGTAATTTGAATTCTGTTCGATTGTGCATGTCTATTAGTTAAAATTTAATCTGTGGTAGGCTGAATATTTATTTATCCGCCCCCCTTGTTTTAAATAGTGTACTTGATGTCTATCAACATTCTCTACCAATAAATCCTTGGTTAAGGTGAGAATTTGCGATACAATATGTCTATAACGATGGAACAAAAAATAAAATTAATGAACTATGTAGCTTTAGATTTAAAAATTTATAAGTACATTTCTATTTATTATATGTATATATGTACATATTATTTGCGGGCGAATTTCAAATTGGATTACACAAGATATTACAAAGTACATGTATTTCTTTCGCATGTAATATAAAAGTATAAATTGCAACGGTTGGCGCTAGCACGAAACAAATCGAATCGACAATTCCATAGAAAACTACATGGCCAAACATGTACAATATGTTTTTCAATTAATTACCGAACATTCGGGGACACATTTGTACATATTGTACAAGTGAATACAAAATTAATTAACTTAGTATTATAATAGTTGGTAACAACTGTTTTCGCGCGGATGGCTAATTTTCAGAACGGCTAGATATTCTCTTCCCCCGTTTTGTAAGTTGCGTCGCCGTTGTCGCGCTTATTAAATATTATTAGCTTCCTTATTGTTATTTTAAGTGTTCCCTGTACTTATTTATGATGTCACATAGAATCGCTCCTATTAAACACTTGAATATAATAAAATCCGTAGCTAAAGATTGTATTCCGGTTTATTACGATTTGTACCGGTAAGCGGATATGTTGGGATCTGTCCTGCACATGACTGTATGGTCCTGCACGAAGTGTTGTATTGATGTAAGATAAATACATAATACTCGTATATAAATAACGTAATAACAGTAGTTATGAAGAAGTTATATTTTAGAAATAGTTGCGGTTGCCGTATTTTATCCCTTTATAATACTTTTCAATATAAGCTATGGACATTCAGGTCCACTTAAAGGTTTCTGTTGTATATTAGCAGAGTGATTATTTTACTGAATAAATACGAAAATGCACCGTAAAATCACGACTGTAATCCTCGAAGAGGTGGCAGAGGAGTGTAACACACTCCCATATTCTATCAGTTACATTTACGTTCCACAATGGAATAGGTGATGCGCCTAACATCGGGCTAAAATTCAGACTCCGAGCCAGTACTACAAATGTCTACTAGAAAATCTAAGTTAGCAAAATCTAACATGTAGTACCAGACCCGGCGAATCGAATCCAGGATCTCTCGATAAGAGGTCGTACTTACAACCGCTCGAACAGCGAGGCAGTTAGATTTGTTGAATTATATAATACATTTATATTGTACAAAAAATTTGTTTGAAGCTACCATACTTATACGTATCACTTGATACATATTTCTTAACGAATTTCAACAATTTCTTTACTCCCGTTTAACAGGAACGCAGTAAAGAAATAGGGCGTCTTAAAATTTAATCAAAATCCAAAATCCTCTTTGGGAAAAAAGAGTTTAATATTCATGCAGAGACGAGATTCCCGTTAAATATGGAATATGAAGCTTTGAATCCAGGCACAGTAAATAATTTCTTGTGAGAATTAAAGTTGTACATTTGAATAAAACGCCGGTTCTGCCCCTGAGGTGTTTGTTCGTTAACTACTGTTTTTATTAGTGTACATGATTCGGTGTAGTTTCTGTTTGATTATTCATGCATACAGAGTTTTTTATCGTAGATATTTTCCATTACTATTACAATTTTGACGTGTAAAAAACAGTTTTGTAAGTCTTACTGCACTTAGTCACTTTGCAGACTGCAATTTAAATTGCAGAATCACAAAGTATATTTCTTTGTGGCACTAGTCAATCCCGGATCACTAGGATCAAACGTCAATATTAGCCCTACCTGCAGTGCCTCTCGCTCGGTCCTCGTCGCGGTGTCTGCGGATAAGGGCGGGAAAGTCGAGTGCCGTGTCCACACTCAGAGCCTTGCCCATCATCTCGCATGTTTGTTCCTGTGCATAGATTTCATGCTTTACATGTGCAGCTTTGCACACACATATACATTATAGAAAATATGTTTATCGCAGTATCGCGCACCCAATTTAGGCGTGGCTATGAGCCTTGGCTGTCAACGGACAGCAGCTTAGGCGATGCGAGAATCTGTGTTCTGCGATTCCCAATCCGCATATCCAGTTTGAGATTTACGGGCAAAAACCCCTCAGAGGAAGCGTATGTCCAGCAGTAGACTTCTACATTGATAATAAAAATAATTTAAAAAAGCTCGTTTCCACGTGGTTACATTCTAATTTTAATCAATCACTCGGTCTATATGAAGGTGATAAATACAGAAAAAAATGTCTAAAATACTTTATGACGTAATATAAGAAGCGTAGCGCCATCGTCGACGACTGTTCATTAGGTTTTGCAATGACAACATTTGCGCGTTGTGTTCTAAAAGGAACATAGTCTATATTTTTGATAGGTTGTACTTTTAAGATACAGCTCATTTATATAAATGTAGATATAAATAATTTTAGATAACAAAATGCAATTTTTTATAGCTGCCAGTACAAATCGTAAACTTATAAAATTGTGTGTGGGTTTAGTCGATACTCGATATTGAGGCGAGCGGGCTCTCGGCAAATTCGATTTCGAGTTAAAATGGTATCAAGTATCGTCAATTTATACGTATTAGATTTCGGTTTGTTATGTTGCTTTGAAATTTATGATAACTCAAGTCAATTTAGTATGAAAATAAATGAAGAACAAATATTTCTTAATAGACCAATTAAAACGGTAAAATTTAAGAGGTGCAATTCGAATATTTCCTTTGCGAGAATAATAAATACGGGCTAGAGGAAAGGTATTCATATATACAACAGAAATAATTACAAGTTTTGCTTGTAAAATTAGCATTTATTTATTTTGTAACGAAAATCATGTTGTCACGTTATGTTGTTATTACGTATACGTATATATATGAGATTGTCGTAATAGTAACATTACGTCTGTAATCCCTGAAGAGGTAGGCAGAAGAGTGTAGTATATTCCCATGTTTCACCGGTCACCTTTACGTCCCACTATGGAATAGTTGAATCTATTGTCATACACCGAGCACATGCTCGTATACTACATATAACTCCGAGGCTCTATTAGAACATCTATTTTAGAAAAAAATCGATCGGTAGTCTCGCTTGTAACCAACACAACCAACGACGCGGTCTTATAGTTGAGTTCAAGAAATTCGTTAAGCTTCTATTACCTATGTCAAAAAGCCTATTACTCAATTGCAGATTACATGCAGGACATAGACGTTTGGAAATGAGTTGCTATAGTTCTA
>DWDV01001182.1:0-13890 GCA_018245615.1 Mimoniades ocyalus | reverse complement strand
ACCTTAGAGTTCTCAAAAAAAATGTTTTCTAATGCGTGTGAAGTCTGTCAACCCGCACTTGGCCAGCGTGGCAGACTATGGCCTTAACCCTTTCATTCTAAGAGGAGACCCATGTTCCAACAGTGGAACGATACAAGGGTTTGAAAAAAAATATTGATCTTACCGCCAACAAACAAAACTTCAACAACTGTAGTTCCTGCAAAGTTATGTAATAAAAAATCTATTCGTAATGAGTAAAAGATTCAAGGAAATAACAATCCAATTTGTGAGCAGATTTGAAAAATATTTTTTCATTTTTAATACTATATGAGTTAAATGCACGGATTTGGAATCAAGTGGATATTCCCAAGAGATTTCCGTTGTTCGTAAATGTAGGTATCAGTGGTATAGCGTTTCTAGAACACGTGTTTCAGCGGCAGTGGAGCTATTGTCTGAACAGCAGTGCAAATACACGCTCTGACTGCGACTACGAGAACGACTTGAGTTCACACATAGTCCTCAGCCAACCTAATGTGTAAGTTGTACCTGACTAAAATCTGACAAAAATCAATATGACTATACTGGGATAGGATAATGATAATACGAAGGCATAAAATATATATGTTTTCGTTATTTTTTATCTAAATTTAACGATACTATAAAGCATTGATAAATTGATAAATTAATTCATATTAAATGCAAAAAAATATACTAATTACAACTCATGTAAAGTGAAAATCAGACCGCCGCAAAAGCGCTGTACTGTGTTCACTCCAATCTTTTGAAGGACTTTTGAGAAACACTCCGAATTAACAACAAATGTTTTGTTTCCGTTAGAAGTTACCGCTGAGCGTAATTATATAAATACATATATTGTTTCTTGTTTGTGAATATAGGCATCAATAAATTTCATTTATTAATTTTTCCTTCCGTAACCAAGCGAAATTGTTGTTTTATGTTACTGGTTAATTGTGTTACGTTGAGGTAAGGTCACATTCAGACGATGATTCGGACATGTAAACAGAATGCCTTATGAAAAAATGAAAAAACAGATATATAACTCGAATAGAGATATTTTTTACTCAGCGGTCGTTGCTTCCCTCCATGGAATTTAACGTGATGATATAATTATAAAGTCTTATTTAAAAATATATATTACATGGGTTGGATTTTATTATGTAATACAAAATATTTCACTTCACTTAAAAAAAAAAACCACTGAGAACCTAATTATTTATTTGTACATTTCTTAAGTATTTATTGTAACAATACCTAACTGCGTTTAGGGTAACAACTCTTTTTATCTCTGACTAGGTTATTAAGTAGAGAAAAACCGTTCTCATTTAATACATAAATTTATAGCATAACTTTTTTCAAGTTGCCTCCTACTGCGTCTCTTCGCGACATAACCTCATTTATTGACCCATTTTCTACTTCACCTTAAGTCATACATTATATTAATTTACGCGCGCGCGGCGGTGAATTAAATTTATATGCCACCACAAGTAATGTATTCTTTTGATACATTTTGTTGCGGAATAGTTTTAATGAATTATGTTTGACTAGTTTCAAGATGTAAGTAAATTTATTTTAAATATATTAAATTTCCAAATTTGAAGACACAAAATAATAAGTCTGAGCCGGCTTAGAGCCGTCACGACCATTACAATTCAGATGATCCAATTTTGACGGAACTCTGCATCGACCCGCGACCGTCACGGTATAAATCACGGAACAAACACAAAGAGTAAAGTGTTTACCATAAAATCGTATATGCGCTCCTAAATCATAACACAATAAAATTTATAGCGAGCGGAAGGTCCGGCCTCAAGTGCTGATAAATCAAACACGTTTTCTTCGTGCGACTGGAACAGAAAATCTTTCCGGCAAATACAGCGATGACAATGCCTGCCGTTTATCTTCCTTTTATCTAGATGAATACATTTTCAAAACATCCTTCCTTATTATTTCTTTCACATGGGTAAAATATGAACTTACTTACGAATTACTACTATAATTGTACCTATTTTTTCGTTTTATTAAACTGCTTTATTAGCAGAGTACTCCGGAATCCATATTGTCTTATATTAATAGAAATTCAATATTGAACCAATGAAATCACTCTCTTCCATTCGTTTCCTTTATAAGAAATGCATCATGACACTGAAAGTAGCGCTAAAGCTACTAATCCGCATTTCCAAACTGAAATTATGTAATTTAAATATAAATCTGTTAAATAACGTCAATCTATCTTCACTTGAAATATTAAAGGATTTTTTACGTTTTACTAAAGTACATACATTAATTAAGAATTATTTCTCAACTTGATCTTCATTCTTTTTCACCTACACTTATAGCTCCACTCCAATCCACTGTCGAACTCTGCTTTCCGAACGAAAAGAGTGAAGGGTCTGGTCTACCAAACTGATCAAGTAGGACTTAGTATACATACTTTGTTTATTAATATTAAGATACTGTAACGCTTACTTATTAAGGGCCAGCATTTTCATACAGTAGTACATTTGTATTAAATATTTTACCTATTTTTCATAGCTTTTTAAATCTCTTACTATATACATTAAGAGACACATTGTACAACCGCGTGAAAGATACGAAAGAAGTTCTCCTAGAAATAGACGCAACCCCCCTTGAACTATTTCGAACGGTCCATGTAGTAGTAAGAATATCACAATGATTATCGTACCAAGAGAACAATAATAAATATTTCACCTTTATTTATAACGCTGTATTTATATAAAGGAAAGAAAAACGTGGGGAAAGCTAGTTAAAATTAGAAAGGGCATCTAAAATAAATATAACCAATCATAATCGTATAAGAATTTAGCTGTTATAATTTCGGATTGCATTTGAAACTGTATTTTAATGCAGTCTACCATTGATTGCATTTTTTAAGCATCTAAAAACAGGCAAATATGTTCCATAAATCAACTAGGTTAGCTGATGACAAGGAACAATGACTTTCATACAAAATAATGTCAGTTTTAACTTATCTAACAAATACGTTTAGATAAAAATCTCAAATGTTTTTAAAGGCTCTCTTTTTTGTAAATACTAATGTACGTATACAGCGTAAATTTAAATATACCTAGTAGCCTGCGATATAATAAAAATATTTTATTGGTTTCCATATCTAAAACGTAACATTGCAACACAATCAGCAAGTCACCCTTAAGTATATTAATGTGAAATAGATAATGAATGGGTTTGTATACTTGATTTGTATTATTAGGTCAGTACAACAGTCGGATATGAAATACTTTTAATCGTGTTGTCAGTTCTTAAATGAATAAAATTCAATGGCAACATACTTATAAGTACTTCCGCGCTAAACATCATGCTTTAATATTTAGCTACATAGAGATTGAAATAAACATTCCGTTCATCTATATCAATTTTCCCAATTTATTCAAAAACAGTGTAGTGAAATTCTATAGATTTACTTCCAAATCTTCATAGACCGCTACGAATTAAATCATCATCATCATCCTATTCCTGTCCACAGCTGGACATTGGCCTCCCCAATCTACGTCCAACGCTACATTTTCCAAGGCGTGGTCTCGAATTAAATTATAAATATTAATTACGACAGCGAATGTAGATGTAAATCGTATCCTTTTATAGTGCATAAATTAACAACTAATTATTTAATACATATATCAAACGCACAAACTGTAATTTATCAAACATACGAGTATATTGATTTTCAGGTATACATCGCGCAAAGTCGTGTAGCCTGTAACAAACTCTGCCATAATGTACATTTCCGCTATATCGTTAATGTCTTTTATGTGATGAGCCGGGACCTTTATGCTGTTATGGCTATCGATATCGTTGTAATAGAAGAGAATCGCATATCAAACGACAGGGCTTTTACGATCACGGAACATATCCATGATATTGGTGTTCATCTGAGCTAAAGAGGTTACGAGGACCCTTGTTATTTTCAAATAAAAATATTAAATTTCACGTATAAGACAAAAACGTATTTGGGGCGTTAAGTTTACTGACGCCGTTATATTTCAGCCTTTGTGGTGTCAAAAACCGACGCATGAATGTGTATTGTACCGCAGCCGTTATTTTTATTTATATGTCGAAATCCAATGTGAAATTACCCTAAAAACATTGCTGTAAAACTTTTATTACCCACACTGCGGCACCGTATCTCATCTCAAGTTTTAAAATGTGACATTTAATTAAACGGAAATGTAAAACATTAATCATAACGACATTGTTCCGGATGCCCGCGAATGAAACTTCAACAAGCAATAACTCCATAAACAGAACGAGTGATAATTATAAAGGTTTCGAATTATTAGGATGACGTGTGTTACGCAACGCGTTATTGCGAAATGATTGACGTAGAACGCAAACAGTAACATTTGAGTCGGTGTCGGTGTGAGACTGAGTGTCGGCCGGCACCTTGGCAATACTCTCAAACTCTAAATAACAAAGTGGGGTGAACCATCCACGCAGGAAACAAATAGCCGACCTTTTGCCTTCTTTATGAGACCCTTGTTAACTTGTCCTTAATAAATTATTTATTTCGCTCGATCCCAACTTCGTACCGGCGCTGCTGTGTTCATTTTTGTCAATTATCTATATAAACCTTTGATACAAGTAGATTACGTTTTTGAGGTGGCGGTCTCCTCATATTATTACCTATTCACGATCTTGTACAAGCTCGTGTTTTTAATGTGATTTATGTTCATATGTTGTTAGTTGCTTGCAGATTGTAACTGTAATAGTAATCCAATTATGCTCAAAATCTAATAAAGGCATAAGTGGAATTCATGATGCGTTATGCCGTGTGAATTGGTTTAACAACATATAGGTATACCTGTACTATATCATAACGGCAGTCGAATTATCTCTGTAGTTATTCAATCATCAATATTCAGATAGCCATTATTGTGAAATTTGAATCTAGATGACTGCCTCGTTGGTCGTATTGTTTGCAAGTGCGACTTGCAAGTGGGAGGTCCTAAATTCAATTCCTGGGTTGAACACTACTAAAATTTTTCTAATTTGGATTTTCTAGTAGTGTCTCGGAGTCTGGACATATAACCCGTGTATGGCAATAGGCTCACCACTTATTCCATAGTGGGACGTAAACGTAACTGGTGAAACGTGAGAATTCTCATTCCTCTGCCTACCTCTTCGGGGATTACAGGCGTGATGTCACGTATTGAGTCTAGATATGCAAATGTCAATTCAGATAACACGTAAGGACTAACTATATAAGATGCTTGATGATATTCTTATGTATAAGCCGACTTGACTCACGTTTGTTTTTACGGGATAGCCCCACTAGTTTCAGATCTATACGAAGTCCTTCTTCATAAGCTTCCTCCGATTGCAGCGAGGTCTTCATATAGGTCCGACACTAGTCGGGCATTGCCGACAAAACAAACGATAGTCAAGACGGCTTAAACATATTAATGTGTAACACGCTACATGATTTGCCGCAAATTAATTCATGCATACATTCAAAATTACCGGACAGTATATATTTATAAGGTATATATTCAATTCCGTGACTCCGGGTTTACATTCGCGCACCTTTTACTTCACAAAAGAATTTATTTTTAACATCAAATATTACTTACTGTTTCGGGGAATGATATCATGATGAATAAACTTGCTCTCCTGGCACTCCGCCGTAATATTCTCTAAGACTTGTGAATTTTGTCATAGTGCACGTGGGGTAGTATTGCAGACTATTGCTTTGCTCTTCTCATCCTGAGAGGAGATGCAATCCATTCTAAGAGGATACCCGTCTCCAACGGTAGAACGATAAATGTGTCGGAGAAAGAAAAACATTTCACAATATAAAAAGTAAAAAAAAAAAGTTTAAGTTTTTTACTTACATTTCACAATATAATAAACATTTTATCAAATTTCTCCAACTCTATACTTTTTTCAGTAAACCTGGAGCTGTTAGGGATTGGACTTGGTTTATTTTTGCCAATATGAAGATGATGTTGTTACGCAATTTTAAAAAGCAAACGTAATAAGCACGTTGCCATTTATCACATGTATCTCTTAAGCACCGAGGAACGAAATGAGTAACAAATAGCATTTCATCATCATGATGATGTAAATGCACAATAGAATCGCAATTGATTCATTATACAGTGCGTCAGATACCGCCATTGAGCCAAATAACTGACTAATTGGGATTATTATTTGTAAAATGTATGCAATGGGAACAAGCCGCCGCCGCCGGCTTTGTAAGTGGCAAATTCAACTCAATACTACATTTATAATTGATATTTCATATTATTTTAATAACATTGGTGTCAGCTGAGTAGTTTAACGTGTAAACGGTAAGGAAATTTAGACAAATAGTATTCTCCATTAGTATACTAACAATAAATGGTCATTAAATATTCTAAATATTTTAAAATTGGGTTCGTGTAATTAATGAAATGACTAGCGTTAACTATTAAATACCGCTGTTAATAACGATTAAACTACTAATAAGGAACTGTAGAGTATTCATGACTCATAATAATACGAGACTTCGGAGAAACGTCGAGTTGCCAAGCTCTCGTTTATGTAATACCTGCTATTGTAGTGGCACCTCGGCAGGTAAAAGCCATCAACGCTACGGCAGACACAGCCTTTTGTAGATCTCTACAACTCTCCACAAATATACACATACTTGAAGCGCTTGTAAGACATATTGATAATTCCTTTTCTAAAGTTACGGATTCATTGAATTTGAAAAAATAACTTAAAGAGTAATAAAATGTCAGTTTGAAAATATGTAGTTTATTTAATGTACAACAATATCACATAAGCATCGGTTAAACTTAGTTGCTAAGATGTCGTTGGTCATTAAAAAATCTATGGCAGCCATACTGTTAATTAGTCAAAATACATACTAGTTTATATCATTCTTAATGCATGCCTTCTATACTTTAGTATAGAAGGCATGGTATAGTAGATGGTGCAGTATACTCGTAGTATAGAAGGTATATATACCTCTTGAGAAAACTTGAGCAACCTTGCCTAAAACTTCAGCGAATTTGGTAAAAATTCTTTATATGTAATTTCAATAAATGAACATTGTAGGTGTAGAATTGAAACATATTATACCAGAAATAACAGTTGCTGAATACATTTCACTTATGAATATATGTATATATTATATATGATTTCAAATTTTACAATAATACGAGAAATGCAAGAGTTGTCTAATTTATCTATGCAAATGATGATGTACGTGCCACGCGCTTTAGCGTTCTCAAAATATTCACGTGCAAGATTTAGAATTATACACTGTATAATGCTTACCATAAAACATTCTAATATCTTTATGTCAAGTTCCTTACGGGGTAGGTAGAGGGCAGCAAATACCAAATTTCTCTATTCATACAGACGCGCAGCAAAAGCGCGGCAGCTTCATCTAAATCAATTACTCTCTTCATACATGCACGCCAGTCACTCTATCAGCCAGTGTCTAGCCGATTTGATCAAGATAGTCTTGGTCGCCCTCGATACCTGTTTCCACCGAAATCGATATTTTATATTATTAAATACATTTGTTAAAATAACCCTTTATTCAAAGTATCTTTTATAATTGAAAATTTAATACAGTATATACTACGAGTAATTACCTATATTAAATTCCATTTAAGCAAATATTGATGATAAAGTCTTCTTTTGAGAAACGCGTACCCAATGAACATGTTAAATATAGAATAGGTTTATAGCGTTACATTAAGTGTTGTCTTATTTTTCCATTATGTTACCAGCGTGCTGATAAAAGATACCCGCGCGCCGACAGATGCAGTCTTTTGTCAGTTCACGCAAACACCGCTTGACATATGAATATTAAAATCCTCTATTTTTATGGAAATGAAGTGGGGGGCCCACCACTACGGTCGAGAAATGTTTGCAACCTATCGTTTGCAGAAGCCAGATACAAGCAACATCAACTGACACTTTATTTCTTATTTCCATGAACCTGTTCTGTTTTATTTTTTAAGCCTCCATTTGCATTAGTACCTACAGTTTGAATGAAATTGAAATGAGATGTTATGGATCTTGTGGTTATAGGAGTGTGTAAAATGAAATTAATGTAAGAGAGTGTAAACTATTTGTTTGCATCCTAATTCAAATAAAAAATGTATTTATTATACCGACTACATATTAAGCCATAATACACACAAAACCGAAAGCTGCAGCATCGAATGCACGATCACTGTAAGAGAACTACGAAAGTTAAGTTGTGCGACATAGAACCGAGCGACGCTCTGGAAACCATTCGCACAGCTGATCGTTAGTTTACTTAAAGTATTCGATATCCGAATTTCGATTGAATTTTGTTTGAGCTCCCGCTGTATACTTTTTGTTCGAACTGAGATTGCCAAGCGTGCCTATTCAAATATTGTCTGATATAAACGCAGATCCGGTGAATGTTTTTTCCCGCAGTAATAAATAACAAGGTAGAAACAAGAAACCCTTTCGGTAAGTAATACGCTGTACATTTTTCACTAACTTTTTCTGACATTGTTCTTTCCAACTTTTGACTCGCTGTCTGAAATAATTCGGATATAGGAGAACATGTCGAATTAGTCAAAAATATGTCACGGACGTGCGTCGCCGACCTCCGTGCTCACTCCACGCGTATGTTCCTTATGTAACACCAATACACGTATCAGAAATTTTTATAAGACATGTCTGGTTTCGTACAAGTGATGTAATTTTCGCCTGAAGCGTAACATTTTTGACATGAAAATATACAGTTATATGACATTATATTTGAGACGAAGTGATGTGATTATAATACTTACATTAAATAATTTACTACCATGTTCTATGAAAGCACTTATAAGAAACCATTATTATGTAAGATGCAAAAATCTTGCATAATAATCGCTTTATTTATATACGAGGATATGCTTGTCCATGTTTTTATACAAAAATCTATTTTAGTAAAGGAATTAATTACGATCACAGGTCTTATAACACATCTATTGCTGTATTATAAACTTGCAATTATATCACAAGAAAGAAAAATCGGTCAAATTTCAGAAATTCATATTTCATCACAATAGATTAATCGTACGTGAGGAGAATATATTACCCAAAGTGAGGCATCAAGAAACGAGGACAAAAGAATGAGCATTTTCGTCATTAAGTAAAAAATGCAAAACTGCTTCACCGAAAAACCAAATTGGAAAAATGATGCTTGTTTGCCTCACTCAGCACAATCCATAATACCTAATGGGCACTCTTTTGAGATTTTTTATTCGCAATCCTGATTTATCTTTACATTCTTACCTTATAGCACCCAACAAATTCGAGAGTTGAGTGAAATATTAAAGGGAATCCATTAAAGCCTGTCATAATGATTGTACAAACTGCTTAATATTATAACGTAAGCGTGTGTTCATTTTTATTTGAAATGCAACGGATTTCTAATATTTCAACACCACTTTAACATCGTACTGACAAACGCGAAGCCTAACTCAAGATTTAATAAAGGTTTTAATACGATCATAATAATAAGATTTAAAGATTGCTCTCCCTTTTATACACGTTTCTTATCTCAATATCAATGTTCCAGGAACATTTTTATTTCACGCCCATATAAAAATGGAAAAAATGCAAATATAACTTAACACAGTTCTATTTTAGTATTTATTTTTATGATTTACTATAAACCAATTAAAATCAGTGCAAAACTCGTATTAAAGTGGTTCAAAATATATAAACGTTTTAAATTGTTAAGGATTAACCTTGTAAGCCGATGTCAGATTCCTACGTTTAATTTGTTTATTGTATATTCAGGGTAAGATCCCAATATCGTCAGGAGTGACCTTAATTTACTTACAATTAAATTAGCGTCACCCGATCCTCTTTGCGTTAAATAAATTAGGACAGAGCCATTAAGCCGCCGGGAATTTATTTTCTAATCTATTAGTTTAGGAAGTACTTTCCCAAAGTGCGGGCACACACCACGTACATACCTGCCATGTTTGACTAAACCTTCGTAGAACCACTTACAAGATTTATGAGGTCAACCATTAATTTGGCTAAGCAGTTTACTTATCGTACGATTCCTAAAGTTTCTTTTACTTTAGTGCTCTACGCGCCCCAAACATATTTCCCCATTAATCATTGATATTGGCGGTAAAACCTTAGTAGGTAAACTTATTTAGTTTTTCGTTTAACGTGGGGCTTAAAATAAATTTACTATTCTGTACAATGAACCTGATCTGAGTATTGCGTGCTTGGAATGCCAGTGTTGACCCGTCACTGCCTCCCGAAATTAATCTATTGTATCGTTGTCTATTTAGGATATAAAAACGTCGACCGAGCGTAGGCTTATTATCATGTTTTGAATAATTGTATTAATATTGCATTGGCACCCAGGAATCTACATGATAATACATAAGTTATATAATAATATTCAAACTGCATTAAGTTATTTTTAATAATCTTGGTCTTCCATTGAACGTAAAATCACGCCTGTAATCCTCGAAGAGGTAGACAGAAAAGTGTAGTACACTCCCACATTTTACTAGTTACGTTTACGTCCTACTATGGTATAAGGGGTGAGCCTATTGCCACTCAGCTGACAAAAATACAGACTCCAAGCAACTACTAGAAATCAGCTAGAAAACCTACGGCAGAATATGCAATAGTATCTAACCCGGGATTCGAACCCAGGTCCTTTCGATCAGCAGTCAGGCCTGCTTTATCTACAATTAAATAGCAGTACTAAATTATGTACGTACCCTCTTAAATCAAGTATATTTTTTAGGAATTGCCCGACTACTTCAAACCTATCCGAGCAAATATTGAAATCGATTGTACTTAGAAGCTCCTAACATATAAATTTGGTACTATTTTTGACTGATTCCATTTAAATTCGGTCAATTAAAAAGGCGATCTGATTTACTGTGGATAATTCAGTGATAAAACATTTAACAAGTCAGGCAATGATAACAATGTGCACACCAAGTCACATTGGACTTATTAGTTCATAGTCTTGCATCACATTGTAACCTAAATATGATAAAAAACTTTACACAAGACCAGAATTGAAACTGAATAAATGAATTATGTAACAAGATTAACAGTATGCAAGAATTAAATATTGAATAAAAAATTAACAACCAACATCTTACAAGAACATATATCCTTAAAGGCAACAATTTAATAATAACAAAATAACGATAAGCTTCTTAATAATAAACTTGTTATTTCTCACAGAGGTTCTGTCTTAGAAATTTAAATAAAAGTAATAAAAAAACCTTCCGTACATTGTATATTTTTTTTATACAAAAAAAAATGCCACACGGGCCGTTTCGTTTATGGAAGTACCGCAATGACACTGAGAAGCACAAAGTGGGTTCAAGCATTTCAGCCTGGAAATTTCAACGTTAAATATGCAGTTCACTTGGCCACCCAGGTACAGATAACGTCGCCGCCGTTTGTAAGGAATGGAGAGAAATCACCATATCACAAATCATGACATTTTTATAGAAATGGCCATTGATCGCAAAACAGTTTTCACAAGTTTGGGTGTATAAAAAAAACCGTCAATATTTATATTGTTCTGAACTTTTAACCAGAGACTGTTTGTTATGGTCATTTCAGATTTACTAAGAAACTTAAACGTAACTGGTGAAACGTGGTAGTGTAGTTCACTCCTGTGCCTGCCTACCTCTTCTTTTTTGTTTCTAAGAAACTTTCTCGGTCGTTTCAGTGAGACAACCGAGTGAAAAAATAAACTAAACAAATGCGTCATGCATACATAAAGTTCCCAGAACTCCATACATTTTACCCGTAAACAATCGCGATATCAAACGTAACGTCACGCCGGTAATCCCCTAAAACGTAGGCAGAGGAATGTAGTACAGTCCCACGATTCACGAATAGGTGGTTAGCCTATTAACATACATCGGGCATATTTACAGACTCCAAGCCAGTATTAGAAAATCTAAATTAGAAAAATCCAGTAGTGCTCGACCCAGGATTTGATCCAGGACGTCCAGATCGACAGTCGCGCTTGCAACCAACACGACCAACGAGACAATCGATTCACAATATCAAAGCTGTTTTTTTGTTTTAAAATCTTTACATAGAATTAAAGTCTTACGTGACGTTTTTATCTCATCGGTCTGTCGACTCTCTTACACACCGCTGATTCGTTCATTAAAGGGCTTCAAAAATTTTCTTACTTTTATTTATTTGTTACAGTTACGAGCAAAATTAATGCGCAGTCATTTATATCATACTTCAACAGCCAGTTCTACAGGAATATTATTTTCTTCATTATATTTTTATTAACCCTTTTATTCTGTTACTGTTGGATACGGACTTTTTCTCAGCATAAAGAGGATTAGAATAACACGTTAACATTAAACTGTTTATTAGTCAATAAGGTAGCAGGTTATAGGTACCAACGTTGACAAATAATTTATTAAAAATACTTCTAACGTTATTCGTAACCTTCAAATATTATTTTTAGAACATTGAGGTCAGAACGTGCATGGCAATACGTACATTGATGTTACAAGCGGTGCTCAAGGAGAATGAATTATATATCATTACGGACGCAACTTGATCCAACATTGCGTATAAAAGTTCAATAATAAATAAGTCCTGGCCCGTTGGTGCAGTGCTTAGTGAACCTGACCTTGGGCCGGTGGTCGTGGGTTCGATTCCCACCCAGAATAAATATTTGTGTGATGAACACAAGTATTTGTTCTGTGTCTGGGTGTGAAAAATAAAAAAAATATATCTATTTATGTATATATTGATGTGTACATATGTTGTTTATCAACCATCTGGTTACCATACCACAAGCTCTCTTGACGCTTACTATGGGATCAGATGGCCGTGTGTGGAGATGTCCCGAGATATTATTATTATAATAACTAATGTGATTAACAATAAAGGGACAGTTACATAAATAATAAGAGTCAGTTAAATAATTAATATTTAACAAAATTAATATAGGGACAATTATATGTATAATTGATAATTGATTTAGTGAGTTTTGCATCTACAATAACAGACAGACAGACAGCTACATACATATGTCAATAATTAATTTTAGGTAGAAAATTAAAAAACTAAAAAGGATATTCCGCTAAACATTCTGCTAAAAATTCTTGGAGGTTACAAATCTGAAAGCTTTTTGTACTGGATTTCCGGGGAAGTTCCCGCCTGTCCTAAGTCAGGCACGGTTCACTGCAGCTAAACGCGACGTGTGTTCAATGGATTGTACTTTCAACATTCAGGACGTATGGTCGATTTAGAATAATTTACTCTAGAATAATCCATTGTAAGAGACACTAGAGACACCGCTAAAGATTGAACTAATAGTTTTTTCTATTCCGTTTGCTTTTCTAACCAATCCATTCGACCAGTGGTTATACCTCATTAATGAGACAACATGCTGATTCTGATTCCCGTCAAAGAAAAATATTTGTGTGTTGAGCGCGAACGTTTGTTCTGCATCTTAATGTAAAATATTATATTATTTATATATAATAATATAAATTTATTGTATTATATTATATAATTAAATTATTACGTATTTTAAATATTATACATATGTATTTTATTTTCAGTTTCGTTATTACAGGACAGACGCTGCCTAGCTGAAGCTCCAACGGGCTTGTGTGAATTATCCCGAGATACTTTTATTACTAATCCATTCATATCATTACACATAATCACACCAGGTCCTTTACGAAGCAAGCAGAGAGCACCAATTGTGAAAATCTCTATCCCTATCAGACATGAAATACAGACACATTCATTACTATCTTCTTCATGTCCGTTGGTGCAGTGGTTAGTGAACCTGACTGTTGCGCCGCGGGTCGTGGGTTCGATTCGCACTCAGAATAAATATTTGTGTGA
>DWDV01001181.1:0-13892 GCA_018245615.1 Mimoniades ocyalus | reverse complement strand
TTATATTTAAAAAAAAAATTGTCGTTTCGAATGTGTTTTAGAAAGTCTTTTAAATTACTGACAATAAATATAAAAGACTAAGTATCTTTTTGCATAGCTTTTAATTATTCATTACGTACATACACTTTTAATGGTAACACGACAATGTACATTTGTATACTGAAAAGATTAAGTCAGTTACCTGACTTCATAATGAGCGTCCTCTATTTCAATGTATTGCATTGATTTCGCACTGTAAATAAAATATTTCTTTATAATTTATTTTAATAATTGATACTTTAATATTCAGTTACTTGTTATTCTTGATGTTTGTACACATATTGCTAGAAATATAATTATGTAAACTGTATTATTATTATATAAATTAAAAATGTCCAATGTACGAATTTAGATAGCAGCGACCTATCGAAATTTTAATTAATTCGTACCTAAATATTTATTCTTACATAACAGGATTTTCATATGGTGGAATAAATAAGTATTGTCATAATAAAATACTTTTCTCCCAATGACATGATAGTAATAATTCAATATTTTACTTTAAGTGATAAATATAAAAATGAACTAACGGATCGCCGAACCACACTTTCAAACGCAGCAAATAGGCGCGAAGATTCGCATCGTCGTGCAACGCGGCCGTTCTCAAGCGACTCGATGTCTGCACCGTCAGTCTAGACTCCGAGGGGCGATCTGTCAAGCAAAACTAGTATATCTGCTTAAGGCACTAAGATACATTTTGCTTTGTAATAATTATCAGAATTATCATTTTGTCTACTACCTCATATACGTATCGTTGCATATAATATATTAATGCTATCATTTTGATAGTAGAGGGCGTCTGAACTGATCACTTCCGCTACTGATGAAAAACACGAGGAAATAAAGAAAAGTTGACAAT
Source organism: Mimoniades ocyalus (assembly GCA_018245615.1). NCBI lineage: Eukaryota > Metazoa > Arthropoda > Insecta > Lepidoptera > Hesperiidae > Mimoniades > Mimoniades ocyalus. The sequence continues at coordinate 12,994 of DWDV01001181.1, read as the reverse complement.
ATTATAAAGGGAACTTCTAATAACGTCGTCGTTGGACAAGAGACCCACGAGGCGTCCTGATGTCGCGTGCCGAGGTGGGCTCGTCGAGCAGCTGGCGGAACGCGCACAGGAGCACGGGGCCGCAGCGGCGCGGCGCGGCCTGCGCCAGCGACCGCAGCGTGGGGAAGGGCTTCTCCAACCGCTTTTGGACGTAAAAACCTTCCTGTCATAAAAGTTGTTAACGTGTACAATAAACGATATAATTATAACGATAAACTATGTAATTATAACAACAATGATAATAAACAGATAAAAATAATCTACTTAAAGTTTGAGGTTCTTATTGCTCTTAAGGGCGACCGCAGAAGTCACTTTTAACAGCTCAGTCGTTTATTTTAACGTGTTTTTTCATTTTTGATTAGGGTTCAGTTATTATATATGTAAAAACTACAGCGATCGTGATAATATTCATTATCATTATAAAAAATCTAGTAATCATACATGGGTAAAATCGTTGATGTCCAAGCGGCCGGTGTAGGCGAACTTCGCGGATGGGTGCATTCTGAAAATCGCCTCTATTGCCGGCTCCCACGCGCCTACAACATATCTGGCTTGCTTGTTTTCAACCATGCTGGAAAAAAAAACGCATTTCACTTTACTTAATCCACACACATAACAAATTACGATTAATAAAATATCTAATAAATAATCTTACTCTTAAACTAAGTTTACTTAAAGAAATCATACGACAAGGGTTTGTTAAAATATAACAGTATAAAATGAAAGCCTTTTGTAATAAGAATAGTTTAAACAAGGTACTAGTGAATAGTGCCCAGTTCCAAGTAGACATCAGCGCCATCTTCAGTTACACTCGTCGAGATGAGATTGCACAGCGCTGTGCGGAGACCGACATGCTCGATTTTCAAATTATTTGAAACTACCTAAATAACAACAATATATATATATTTTTTTATAGAATTATCGTTCTTCCAAGAGTATGTATTCTTGAAGTTCCAGAATTTTTAAAGAAGTACAAAAACAATACTTCAGAATTCAGTCAGCATAAATTGATGACTTTTCTCTTATTATAATAGAATTTCATTTCATCATCATCATCACTCTATTCCCACTGCTGGACACGGGCCTCTTTAATAGTACGCGCCACTTTGCGTATACTGTCACTCCATCGAGCCGGAGGGCGTCCTACGCTACATTGGCCAAGGCGAGGTGTCCACACCGGAACACGTCTTCTTATTGTACTTAAAAATAATAATAATTACGTTATCAGTTAAATATGCCGCTTACCTCTTCACCTCCCTGTATTGTAAACAGATCCCTTGCAATATCCTCCTTCATCAGACCACATAATACTGTGCAAGTCATAATCTTTAAGTTTATGTCGATACGCTGAAATAAAAAAATGGCAAAAAATATTAATATGTGTAGCAGCGCACCCACTATCTTTAAATATGCATAATAAATTGGTTCTCAGTTCTTATTTGAGATCGGTCTTAAGTTTGGGAAGTAGGCCTGCCATGAATTGTACATAATTGTGCTATATTTATAGTACATAAATTATACATTATTTTGTTCATAAAGACATTTTACTAACAGTTAACACGACACAATTCATATTAATTTGTAAAATTCACTAGAAACTTAGCTTACTATATTTATAGATATGTACATATTATGCTACAAAGAAGATTTCCAAGGACATGGCAGTCCTTAGTACCTAACACTAAATAGGCATAGATAGATATCGTATATCAAATCCAACTATCGCGTTTCTAAACCACAGTAATGTCTGAAAACAGTATTCACTTGACAGTTAGTTACTTGGGATTCATCTAATAACTTTTTACCCCCGTATTGACAAAAACATACATACAGTGCAACATTATACCCACCTGTAAAATATTCAGCAACTCCTGCATAAATTCGGCATTCAACATAGCGCGCGTGCTTTCGTGGTAATTCTGCAAATTGATGTAGCATTGCACGGCCAGTCTTTGCGATTCGATCGGGTTGTCCTTAACTGCAAGTATAATAAATAAGTTCATGTCGAGATACGTCGTGAACTAACTCATCAATATCATGTTCTATTTACTAATACTAGACGAGAGATTATGTAAACTAAAATTTTCAATAGGTACTTTCCATATAAAATTGCAATATCTCTCTCACTTCTTGACTGCACTTATAAACGTTACGACTGTAAAATTGAACTTTGGAATTGGTTACATTTTTTGTTAATGTTCCTCAATGAAACGAAGGTTTTGGGTTCTATGACGCTGAAGGCGGCCTTGGGGATTATCCGGCAGAGCTCAGCCAACGCCCGCAGTGCGTTCATCCGGATATAGAACCATACCGCCGCATCATCGCTCAGAATACCTGCAAATTAAAACTCATGCTAAATTCATTAGTTAGGTATTGGATTTTTTTTAATCTTTGAAAGAGCAAGCTAATTAAAAGTCGTTAAGTAATTTTTCTTGTACCTACTTTCGAATACTAAAAATCCCACAAATTCGAAATAACAATTGCCAATAAATTTTATAATTAGGTAAAGATTTCATTTCTTATGTATAAGAAATGGTAAGTTTTATTGCTGACCAAATAGATTGCCACTTATTTTGTACCTCACAATTAAAGGCAATAAGATTTATTTTAAAATTCCCCTAAAAAATATTAATTATTCTACTCTTACCACAAAGAGCTTCGATAATGTTAGTATCAGACATTCGGACAGCGGAAGGTAAGAGCTTAGTCATGTTGGCCACGCCCATTGCTGCGTCAGCCAGAAGGTCCACGTTGGTGCTGAGAAGTTGGTGGCAAAAGACCAAGTCTGTTCCGGTTTCAAAAAGAGCCTGGAATTTTTTTTTTCACACAGTCTGATCTATAAAAATTGCTGTGTTAAGACGTTCCAGACCAAATTTAGGCTTTAAATAAAATTACAGTCAATGTCTGCAGTATACCGCATATTAAAAACCATATTTTCTGCCTTGTTTTATAAAACTATGGTTAGATAAAAAAAATCTTTTAAATTGCGCTTAAACAAAAGCGTTACGTATTCTTGTTTCAGTAATGAATCGATTAGATTTAATTAATAACTTCTCATACAATAGCAATGCAAATTATTTTCATACTTACATCTCTCCCGTTAGCAGTAAAGGACATTTTCGTCAGAACAGCAAGACAATAGGGTTTCATGGCCGGTAACGCCATCTCCAGATACGCAAGCAACCGCAGAATACATCCAGATTGGTAAAGGTGGGAAGCATTCTCTTCGGTCTCCACATAATTCCGAAGGACTCCGAGAACTTGCGTGTGAACATCTCGGAAATCGTAGGACTGGTATCAACAGCCAAAAGAAAATCCCACACGAATTCTAAATAAACTTATTCAAGAATTAAAGAAAGAGACAATGCTATGTTGCTAACAAAAAAATATTGCAAAGAAGTAATTTAAGAAATAGGCATTAAAATTAAGTAAAATATTTTGTATGAAGAGAAATCTCAAAACTTTTCGAGCATTTAGCATTCCGTATCTTAAGATATACTCAGGCTATTCTCAAATTGTTGCATACCTAGATAGATAAAACTGCACAATATTGTAAAATACTCACCTCCAAAATATCACATAGGTCTAAAACCCCAGTGGAAGCTCGGAAGGTCTTCTGAACCGTCTGGTCCTTGTATCGACAAATGAGTTGATCGACCGTCTTCAACGCCGCGTGTTGAATTGCCAAGTAATGACTTTGCATCAGGGCTAACAGAGAGGGCCAGCTAAAATGCTGGTTTTTCGTAACTTCGGAAGCACAAATAGGATCATCCAGCAGGTTACTGAGAGTCTAAAACATAAAGATAAATTATTTACACCTTTTCATCTAAAATAATTTTGAAATTTGCACTATATCCAAAGAAAACAAGACTGTATACTGTCATTGATATGATATAGGTACTACATAATTAGATAACATTTGACTATTTTAATCATAAGTAACCTTATAGTCTTAAGTAATAAGATGCTTCATCAATACTTAAAGGTAATATAACAATGTTGATCAAAAATATCAGTCGGCAAGAAAGAATTACCAGTAAGCAATTTTTTTGTACATCAGGGTCAAGACTGTTTTTCATTCTGGTGCAAAGGCTGTTCAGTATATTTGCTGATACTAACTGTTCACATCCAAGAGGCTCTCTTGTAAGTTCTGATAACACCAATGAAGCAAACTCAAGGACGAATACATCCTCAACCTTGAACAAAAATGTTTGATTTATCGTTGTCAAGGCCAGATAACTAAAACGATTGACGTAAAAATACAAAATGAAATAATCGAATAATATGTAGTGACCAGACCAGAAACACGTTAAACAAACAAATCCATTAAATTACCTTAACCAAGATGAAAGCGATCTTCCTTAAGTTTTGTGAATTAGCCAGTACTTGCTCAGGGCCTCGAGGCACTTGACACAGCTGCGCTAATGCCTTTAATGCAAATCTTCTAATGTTCAGCTCGGCATGTTCCACGTGGGGCAGGATGAATTTGATAGCATTCATGTTGAATAGAAGATTACGGTTAATCATGTCTTGAGCGGCGAACTTCGTTATAGCTCGGAGAGTCTACAAATAAAACAGATTTTATGAATGGAACTTAGTATTTCATTTTACAATCACTGTGAAATAAAGTTTCGCAGCATTTTTGCTCACAGCAAAACGACGTTTAGATGTTTTTTAACTTTGCAATGTTATTAGTTGTTTTAAGCTGTAAGACATGCAGTGACGAAAACATTGGTTCTGTTAACAATGTAAAAAGTACCTACCTGGCATAATATTTCCGGTTCACTGGACTCCAATAACAAGATCGAAGTATGAGCACTCTCCGGCGTTATTGTATACGCATGGAAAGTTAAATCTTTCTTGTCCGCTGATCTATTTTCCCTTTCCTTTTGAATCGGTTTGACCATTTTCTCCATTTTCGTTTGTGAAAATTACTAAGTTCGTTTTGAATATGTTTCAACTTGATTATCAATATTTATGAATGTCATTAATTTATTTGACGTCTAATGGTATATGCTTTCTCATTTTGTTTAAGTGATTTTACGAGTACTGGCTGCAAAGAGTACGATGACTACATTTCACGGTTTTGTCATTTCGTTTGTATTATAAAGGTCATAGGTGATGTGTTTTTATTAAATTTTACCAAATATGGGTAGAAATATTTTGATGCGTTCGGTAGGCACTATAGCCAGAAAATTCAGAGTTCTACAAGAAGTCTGGATACTTCCATGGTGGAGTAGTGCGGGGATAGCAGCTGCGCCTCTTTGGGCTGTGGATATTTTAGTTCTGATTATTAAGATCTGGTCTACTTGTGCTGTGGCATTTGTAAGAGTTCTTATACCACCTGCGATGAAGAGCTTGTATGGTGAAACAGTATTGGTAAGATATAATTTAAATGGAAACCCAAATTTCCGAACTTTTTTAAATCTATATATTAATATACTGCTATAACATATAGGTACGCCGTAAATGTAACTTAGGTTACATTTGCAGTTCGTGGAGCTTTGAGTTCATGGTTTCTTGTGGACCTCCAACCACTTCAAGTATTTTTACTGGCAAGCTTTTCACATTTCAATAAATTTCTGTTTGATGAAATACCAACGCACGATTCTAAGTCTTAATTCTTCCTACTACGTGCATTTAGTGAAGCGTGATTGATTTTATTTCTTAAAAGACATCTCGTTCTCCTGGAGAATCTGTCAGAAACTTCACATAATTTCAATTTTATTATAATTGCAAATATTGACTGTTTAAATATCTCCATTCATGCAAGGTCGATTATTTGATAAAGACCAGATAAAGACAATATAACTACTTCCTAGATAACCGGAGCAGCACAAGGGATAGGTCGGGAGTTGGCTGTACAGTTCGCGGACCTCGGTGCGACTGTTGTATGCTGGGATAAGGACACTCGTCGCAACAACGCCTTGGTTGATGAAATACGCAAAAAAGATGGCGATGTATGCTTATAAATATATTTTTTCTTAAGCAAATATAATTCTTTTGTCATGTTAGTTGTAAAGTATCTGCTGACTCAATCGACTATCGCCTGGGCTTCTCTTTTATCGGCTATTAGCAAGTCGTCATAGATTTCAGTTAATTAAATTCATTATATTCAACACTTTCTGCGAACGCCTTATAATATACCTAAGAATAAACATATCTTAACAATATCTAAAATCTAAAGCGAGTTTAACTAAGATATTTTATACGTACCTATAATTCCAGTGTTACGGATATACCGTAGACGTGACGATCAGGGAGCAAGTGTTCGCTTTGTCAGCGCGAATGAGCCGTCAGCTAACAGACGTTACCATGGTGGTCAGTAACGCTGGCGCGTTGACGTGCGCTCCGCTATTGAATCTGCACTCTGAGACCATTGCAAAACTCATCGAGATCAACCTGCTTGCTCATTTTTGGGTATGACCAATTTATTGCTATTATATAGTTACCAACAGCTGCAAAATTCTTGGGAACTTGCCGTTACACCTTAAAATTTGATACTTATTTAAGCATTGTACGTACTTACATAAGTATATTAAATGTTATTTATAAATTGCACTGATGTGGCAAAACTGCACAAAAATGGCAAATTACCGACCTGACTATACCTACATAGATTAATGCTGGTGTTTATTCCATATCCTGTCCTATCGTATGCCATCAAGGTTTCATAATAATTATTGCACGTTTTCACAAACCTCAATCATAAAAAAGTAAGGAAGCCAAAGACTTCCTAGCGGAAGATTTTTCTGCAGGGAAGCTGTCGGAAATTTACTAGACTGATTATTACGAGCATGTGCAATCAACGCTTCAAAAGGTTTCCAATGTTCATTAAAGAAATTATAAAGAGCCTTAAGTATGTCTTGAAACATCAACATAGCAGGAAGCCATATACTAAACTTAAAATATCAGAAATTCACTGCTATATTTTCTATAGTTTCATTTACTCCTTTCAGGTAATACAAGCTTTCCTTCCGAATATGATCGAGCGGCGGCATGGTCATATTGTGGCAATTAACTCCAGCTCCGGACTGATGCCGTGCGTGGGTATGGCGCCGTACTGCGCGGCCAAGTATGGACTTAGAGGTATCTGTGTGTAGTTACGCTAACAAATCAAACGGACTTGGTAATAACCCCTAATAGAACGAATATTTGAACAAGTGTCTTTATATACAGGTCTCATGGATTCTATAACCGAGGAATTGCGACTGGACACATGGACAAAGAACATAAACACGACGTCGGTATACTTGGGTACGGTCGCAACAGGACTGTACCCAGCGCCGTGCCATCGCTTCACGTCCTGGTACTCCGAGATAACGGCAAAGGAGGCCGCGAGAATCATTATTGAAGGTACGACAATACGATAATACCAGTTTTGATAAATACAAATGTGCTCGATCACTTCATAATTCATAACACAAACCTGGTACCTACATATTTAGAAACATAAACAGCCTAAATTAAAATAACATAGTGCGCTAACAACTACAGCAAGGTAAGTAGAATGTGTTGAAGGCTACTTGCGCTCTCCTCTCTACTCCCAATCCTGATGGAGTTTCACTACCGCCCTCTCTTTAAGAAATTGAAGATTTTAATATTTGCTCATTTTTAAATTGTCTGCTAGAACAAAAATAAAAGATTCTGTTAATATATCGTTCATTCACTACTAACTTTTTACGTTTTCTCAGGAATTCGCAAAAATCGAAAGAGCATAAGCATACCGACTGTCATGAAGTTCCTGATACTTCTAAACAACCTTATGCCCTACAGAATAAGAATCATATTCGCTGATTTCTTCAGTTTTAGACACAGAGGATGGTTTTGTTTCTGTTAAACACTTTTAAAATGCCAATTTATTATGTTATGAATAGTTATATAATAATATACATTAATTTGTGGATATAATATAGGATTTACACTTTTTTAAATAAAAAACGGAATAAATGAGTATTGTTATTAATTGACGACATTAGTTTAGTATTTCTCTATGAAAACTTGTGTTTTAGATTCCTAATGAATTTAACAAAATATTAGAAAACAGGAACACGCACACATTGTTGGAAATTCTGTAAAGTACGGTATTCTATTGACATGCTGATTGACACTTAATTCAGAATCAGATATTTAGTGTTTACTAGACCACACTACATCAGTATTAGATAGTAGAGATACAGCTCAATAACCAAGCTTTAAAATCTCCAATACATGGACCATATAAAATACTATCTGAATTGCAAAATTATTTGTCACTAATAGTCACCCATTCAGAAATATACACTAACACCATCTACTGGCAACATCTTAAAATACATTTCTCAAATACAAATTATGACATCACAAATATAGATATTGCTTAAATACAACTATGACCACCCAATTTATTACTAAGCACACTTAGTCCACACTTCTCACACATAACTATTTCTGTGTGTTCTAAAAGATGTTGGTCCCGAGCGTTCTCATTTGTGAATGTCATTTGGCACAGGCTGCATTTGTGTACTTGAATTGTTGTATGCTGCTGTGTATGACGTAACAACGTGGTGCGAGTTGAGAAACTTCTGCCACAATGCTCACACAGATGTCGCGACAGCTCCTGTAAGTCCAGGTGTCTTTGGATATGCTGATAGATCTCTTTTCGATTATTTCCAGTCAAGGAACATATCTTGCACCTAAAATTTAGAAATATGTGATAAACTAAACTGAATATACATTATGACTATAGTTTCTTAATAACCATTATATTAATAAATCTACAATTGAGCCCAGAATAATGCAGTCTATTATTTATATGCCTGAGTGATTGAAAATTGCATCCATGGTTATTGGCTAACAGATCAATTTTCATGCATTATATGTAATGATACCTTAAATATAATTAACCTTCAATACCAATTAGAAACCACTAACAAGACTAGGCTCTGATACAGCCAACATAAATTCTGATATGAATTTTAAATAGAACTAACATTTAAGTTAGTTATGTTTACTTTAGTGCTATTTAAGTTAGTTAGAACTAGAACATAGTAATTATGAAAGTTAACAAACAGTATGATACTTCTGCACTTCCTTTACTCTATACAGAACCAATGCTATGAAAAATCCTTTTCTATTTCATTACAAATACCAAATACCAAATGTAACATGTTTCTTTTCAGGCTATATCTCCTTAGATGATATATAACTAGAATGGATGTAACTAATGTCCAAGATAGAATTATTAATAGTAAATGATGTTACATTGCTTCAGCACCATTTATAGGATGTAAAACCTGAGCAGTCGGTAAAAGAATTGGGATAATATTAGTAAATAGGCAGTGTTTAAATGTGGAACCTATTGAAATTCAGATTATGGTTGTTTTTTTTTTGTAAATAAAAAATAGGTTTCATAATCACTTGTATAAGAAGCCTTTATGTATATTATGCTTTTCTTTCTTATGATTATTCAATTCTTCTTCGCCTATGAAGGAATGTCCACAAATATCACAGATTCTTTGTTGTGTGGCTATAATATGTTGTTTAGCATGTCGGTACAGCTGGAACCATTCTTGAAATGTTTTGCCACACTGTTTACACCTATGCATGGAGCCCACTGATGTGACATGATCTTTGTTACAATATTTATTGTGCTGAAGGAAAGCTTCTTGGTTGTCGAATGATGTGCCACAGTGACATGTCATTGTAGCTATATTATGTGTTAGAATGTGTTGCTTCAATTTGACCTTTGAATCGAACAACATATCACAGTGTGTACATGTCCTTAATGCCATATCACAAAAACCTAAGTGTTGGTATAGTTTATTTGTATTCTCAAATGATTCTTTGCATCCAAAACATATTACTTTATCATCTCCAGTTTTAACATTGTGATTCTTTGGTTCAGTTTCTTTCATGAGTATCTCTTGGACTATTTCAATGTCTGAGTCTAAAACATCAATGTCCATGTTAAGACATGATGCTTTTGCTTCCTTCTTTATCGGACTATATTGTTTTGATTTTTGATTTACTAGTGTTTTGTCTGTGGACACTTCAGCAGTACGGTCCAACATATTAACAATAGAAGGTATATCATCTTTGCCAAGATTGTTCAAATAATCCTCAATATTAGCAGTATTATTCAAAAATTCTAACAGTGAATCTGAATTGTATTCAGAATCTGGCAATGGCTGGACGTGAACCTTAAGCTCAGTCGATTTTTTCCTCTCATTCAAAATAGATTCGAACCAGTCTTGAGAACACTTAGCATTTAATTGAAAGTTATAAAATTCACGAAGCAATGTCACACATGCTCCACATATTTTTTCAGGGAGGTCATCGTTTGATAGTATATTGATAAACAGACATGATTTTATATGTAAATATATTGTTGGATCTCCGAGTATAGAAACATGATTTGATCCTGCGTCTAAGCAAATACGGCAACGATTTTGTATAAGATCTGACATAACTATTTGACCAAGTGTTTAACTAGTAAATTACTTTAAGTAACTGGGTTGGCAAACCTCAGTTAAATTTTATAGAAACTTTATTCAGCACGGAAAGAAATTGTTTCCATACAAGTACACTGATACTTCGATTTAACATTTTCTTCATGCAGTAATACTACAGTACTGAATGATAATAAAACATCTGTTTACCAAAACATGACATGACAGAGACCTCTATCAGTGTCAGAATGATTTAATTATTGTTTTTTGATGACATTTTCATCATCTAATTGTTCCCATTACCATCAAGTAAAATTTTAAATGAAAAAATTATATTTTTAGTTTCAAATGTACTGAGAATCGTGATACTGTATTTACTTTAATAACTTATTATAAGCGTAAATACCATAGTGTAAATAAAGAAAGGAAGTGCGGATAAATCTGATACGTCAATGTCATTAACATAGTCTACGGACACTAGCTAATGTCTCAATCACGTCACGAAGCAAAACAGACAGAATGCCAAATGTCAACTATAGTGTGTTCTATGTTTATTGAACTCAACGATTAAAACATAGCGGTGGTGTAAGATTGCAAAAATATTGAGTCTGTAAACATAAGATTTATTGGGTTTTATAAAGACGTCCGAAATTTAATAAGTTCACATATTTTAAAACTGTTTTAATTTTTAATACAAACCGCATTCAATTTTACTCTAAAACATGACATGTAACGACGAGGACACTGCAAACTTGGAAGCTGAAGAATCGTTGCTGTATTCAGCGAGACATGGCGAGCTATCAGTGGTCAAGGCATTGCTTGAGGCGAAGTCAGAAGGAAAACTTACACTAGACATAGATTGCAAAGGTTTGTTTTCTGTAATTATCTTATTTAAACGCTTTGCCTATTTACTAATATTATCCCAATTCTTTTACCGACTGCTCAGGTTTTACATCATATAAATGGTGCTGAAGCAATGTAACATCATTTACTATTAATGATTCTGTTATTTTTCGCTTTTAAAAATCATGTTAGTACCCAATCTTATCATTTGCTCTAGAACTGCGTCACAAAATCTTTCAATAATTATCGCATTTTTGCTGTTTGTCTGATGATCTCATGGATACTAAGTGAATCTAGGTAATTTGATACAGAAATATTTGTTCAGAAAATCTGCTTACTAAAGAATTAAGAAACCACAGTATTAAGTATCAACCATATGGTCTTATACTTCTTCGAGTCGATAGCTGATCGTGAATGATCAGCTATTGTAGTGAAAGGATTAGTTGCAATGTCCAGGCTGCACCGGATAATGTATGTTCATACTTAATCAGGCATAGTCGCCACTCACTGAGGCTCAAAATGGTTATACATATATATATTCAATTCAAATATTTCAATATGGTACATCAGAATAGTACTACTCATAGGTGCAATATAATTTATCATTATATTACTGCAATTTGTAACCAAACTTATTGATATCAGTTGCCCAGTTTTAATTCAACTATTGAAATTATAAAATAATGTAAGTTAAGCTATTTTAATGGTCTACATACTTTTGGTTCTAACGATCAAGAAATTCTGTATTTAATTACAAATCCATTCCTACTCATAAGCACAAAGAAATATGTTATAATTGTTTGTGACTCATCATATCCCCATTCACAGTACCTCTTACTTTGAGTAGAGTTATAAATCCTGGGTGAAGTAGAGGTGTAAATCTTTCCTACCTCTATATTATATAACATGGATATTATTTTAATTCTCAAGGTAGACGTTCGATAAACGATAAATTAACTAGTTTTCCTCATGAATCACTGAAGTGTATTAAAGATAAAGGCAGGAAGTTATTCATGCTCTATGTTATTATTGTAATTCAATATACATATATCAGGATGCACTTTGTTAATTAAGAATGACTATTGGAGACAACATTGCTTAGTCATTACCCGATTATTTTTTTTCTCTCCTGTCAGCATGAAAATACTTCACTGAAGAGATTTACAACATGCCTTAATACATATTACTCATTGAAAGTATCTATTTAGAATTCCCTAAGTCCGAAACTAATTTAAGTTATTTGTTGACATTCATCTAATCAAGAACAGAAATCTTGCTTTAAACTTTTGCTTTACAGTCCTGGTGGTAATGTTTTCATTAATTTGTCATTGCTCTAAATAAGAGCACAGTAAATAGTAGCCTGAATCAAAAAGTTTATACTTTAATCTATACTAATATTATAAAGCTGAAGAGTTTGTTTGTTTGTTTGTTTGTTTGAACGCGCTAATCTCAAGAACTACTGGTTCGAATTGAAAAATTCTTTTTGTGTTGAATAGACCATTTATCGAGGAAGTCTTTAGGCTATATAACATCACGGTGCAACTATTAGGAGCGAAGAAATAATGGAAAATGTGAATTAAACGGGGAAAATTATTCATCCTTGACGGCTTCCGTTGCGTGCGCTGCGAAAACGGTTCAAGATACCAAAAATATATGTATGAAAGAATTATTCCTCTTGAAAT
>DWDV01001180.1:0-13897 GCA_018245615.1 Mimoniades ocyalus | reverse complement strand
CAGCTCCAATTTCTGTGTTTCTAGTGACGACCGCTGTAACATTTCCTTTAAACCATAACAGTGTACAGATTATTTATCTGACTATACAACACTAGAATTTAAAGACTTCAAAATTTGAATCCTATATAATTTTCTATATAATCTAAATATTTACAAGGCAAGGAAACACTTTATTCCAATGGACAAAAACAATAATAATTTAATACAATAAGCGTTAAATCCATGTTAAATAACTCTATTCCCGAAGAGACGCAGTAAAGTTAACAATGAAATTACTTACGATATCATTCACCGACGAGGCTATGAACATTGTACATACATACATATATTCCCGAATCTGTCACTATTATTATGATAACACAGGAAAAGAATTATTCAATCCATTCAAAGACAACAGTTATTCAGAACGTAGGTATATAAGCAAACACATGTAAAACAAACAAGCAACAAATCCGGAATACACATTTGGACTAACGTAAAACATTCGTTCGCCGAGTGTATAAACAGACGCCGGCCCTATTCGATGGTGAGCAACTTTAACAATCAGAAGTTTCATGTTCGCGGCGTTCGTGTTCACTCTTATCACGTTTCGGTTAATGCGAAGCTCCTCTGCCACGAGATGGTCCACTGGAACATTAGAGATACCTAACGCACTACACGTCCTACATAGAACATCGGGCGTTTATCTTAGCACCTTGAACGTTCTCGATGTTATTTTTTGTTCTTACTTGCAACATACATAGGGTATCGGTACGGATATGTTACACACTCATTAGGCTCCCAACAACAGACATTTCGATGTAAACAGATGCTAGCTCGTACGTACGGTAATAAAAACGAATATGTGGTGCGGTGCGCAGCGTGCTTTCGTAATTGCGTAATGCTCCAATGAACTGGAAGAACAGGTATGGATATTTGCGTGGTAATATACATAGTTTTGAAACGCGAGTGTACGACATTACCCTGCCTGCCATGTCGGGGATTACAGGCGTGATGTTACGTTTAATATAGTAATCTTGGTGTAGGGTATATTGGATGCATACGCCAGAAATTCGATGGGAAGCAAAATTGAACAAACGAGCCACGAGTTATATTTTCTCAATTACTCTCACTTGCTACATTTTAATATTTATGTATGGTCATATCAATGGGAAGAAATAAGAATTGAAAGTTTTTTTATTGTTGTGCGTAGAGGGACAAGCCCAAAGTATGGATAATGTTTTTTTATCCGAATTTTAAAAAAAAGTGTATTAACTACTAGCATTCCTGTTCATTCATGAACAACTCTATTGTGAATGTAATCGATGCAGATATTTATAACGTTTACAGATTTAAAAAGCGCAAAAACCGTTTCCGTTAAGACAACGTGCCCAACTACGAGTATGTAGTACAAACTGTTGAAGGTATTAAAATTAAAATGAACCCATAAGGCAAATATAAAGTAACGGGAAAATTATTACTCCACACTTAATGTAATTTATTTCCAGTCAGTTGTAGTAAAGAATACATTTCAGAATGTTTTGCAAGCTTCTACGATTACCTACTGTAAGACAAAACTCCACACATAATGCTGCCGCAGAGATCGATCGTATATTTTATATGACCAAGATATTTATTAGCCACATATTATAAGTGGATAATGATGTAACATATCTTATCTCCATTATTTTGATACACCTTAAAGTTTCAATGTGAATGTCCTCGAAACGAATCTCTAGGCAGTTGATTTTATTAGCGGTGCAGACCTGCCATGACTCACCATTACTTTTATGTGGCCTATTCTAACCCACGTACGTACGGAGCGCCAAATTGAGCTGATTGTAGATGAAAACCAGACTTTTGTACCGTTAAATTAATAGTTACAAATAGAACGGACGATGATAAACTCTGTTTCATGTCGGTAACCTACAAGATATTTGTGAGTGGTGAAAAAAATTTAAAATGTTTTATTATTATTGTCAACAATAAATGAAACAATGGGAAGTGCACAAATAATGTGTTCGGTATCTAGACATGAATGTCGCCCTTTGACCCAATTGATTTTATATTGAACAGTATATTTTATAATAACAATGCTGTTAATATTACGAGCAACAGATCTTCGTTAGATGCGGAATTGATTGCGTGATATTTGCCTCGCATTGTTCGGGTTGAACGGTGTGTGGAAGTTAGCGAGGCGCGCGCTAGAAATTGTACGACCCACACCAATCATGTTTATTCAATAATCGTTCCATTGGGATATAGGCCGCCCTGAATGCTAAAGAGCTAACCACCTTGCATATACTGTTTATTGCCAAGCCTAACGGGTATTTTCAAACATGACAGGCATATTTAAAGCACTAAATAAAGAGGGAGACTACAATATTAATCTCCTGCTTCTATCGTTCCCGAATGTTAAGATAGGCAAGAATAGATCGGCGTCAAAGAATCTGGTCAAACACAAGCATACATTCATATATTTTCACTTCAAAAGGTGACAGAGCCATACAAAACGTCGTTTCAGGCATAGATGTTGAGGTTTTTAAAGTCACAAACGAGCACAACGTTCCCTTATAGAAATATACAGTTCATGGACACCTGTGATATAAGCCTAAATATACCATTCTACTATTAAGATATTCTTCATCGGTACAAAGAAAAAAATCACTAAAGCATACTCTTAGTTCGCATTTAAATTGATGCGGGTGTAAAGAGATGAATAAAATACGTTTATGGCGTCAAATATTGGTAGAATGTGAACGCGGAAGCACTACAAACAGTGAGTTCTTTCGAGGATTGTTTATGGTAATACCTTCTGAAGCCTCTGCTCGGTGTCGTCGAGCCGCTGCCGGGCGTCATGCAGCGAGCGCTCGAGGTCAGCCATTTTGTCCGTTTGCGCGGATATCTGCTCGGATAGTACTTGCACCTGCAGCTGCAGACTCTCCTTGTCAGCCTCCAGCCGTCGCACTCGTTCCTCGGCGTCATTCTACAAACAAGGTGCAATACATGAGATCTAGTACACCAGTATCGTCGCAAGTACCAATTGCGACATCGACATGCTTATTATTGAGTTGCAGCATTAATCAATTATAAATCTTGATGAGCTACTATGGAATTAGAAAGACAGATGTTCATAGATATATTCAAGGAACTATTATACTGTATTGTACAATCATATTGTAACCTTTTACTTAACAAATATGTATGATATATTTTGTAATTGTGTCAGTTAACTTTTAATGGCTTGAAACCTTTAAAAAATACCAGAATATATTAAAGGTATATGCAACTATAACATATCTACATTATGTTTCAGTTGAATCAATGCTGCTTAGTAAGGTAGCTTCACACAATCACTTTAAATCCAAATAAATAACAAATATTTTTTTAGCATTAAGCTTCTTATACATTACGTCGCTCCTCCTAATTGCAAAGTGTAGTAGCGGCGATTGGTATATACAAAAAAAAAAACAAACAAAACCACAAACAATCTGAATTATCTGCAATGTTCACAACCATTTGTCTCTGAATAAAAAATCACAAGATGCGTTTTTGCGTAATATATCACTTTAAGCGCTATTATAGTACCTTATTATACGATCTAGCGGGCATAGGGGGCAGCGAAGGATGCGAAGGCCAGCCACGATCGTGCATACAGCATGGTGGTGGTGGTGGAACGGGAGGTCCGTGACACCAACACATGGGTGGCCACCAACCACCCTCTGGCCACCGAAAGTGTTCGTAAGAGTTCCATCTCCTTTGCAGGTCCGTTGGAGTTTCCTCATTACGACAGCGGCGGGGTCGCGGCGACACGCGTACGCTGGACGGATGTTGGGGCGGCTTTGTGGACATTGATGACCTAGATTTTCTATCGCGATCATTGCGATCACCTGACTGCCGGCGCCTTCGGTCTAAACTTGTAGAACTGTAATCATCGGCTCGGGCCCCTATCAAAACAGCTTCATCTGCGTCATCCATCACTTCTCCGCTAGGCATCCATTTAAAATCGTCATCGCAACGGGTCGAATTGTCTGCTTTTTTGCAGGGTGTTAACGTATGGTAATCAGCATCGCTTCTTCCAGTTGCATATTCTCTACCATCAGAGTCTTCTTCACTAGTAGAGGTGGATTCGGTGTCGGAAGAATCCGCCCGAGCGGGTATCGTGCGATCCGTCCATGTTGAACATTTTATCGTTGCCTCATCAGGACTGTCCGAATCCCCGCCTGTCACGAAACAACAAATCAAACCACGAATTTACACATATTTATTAAGAAGCCTCACAGCCGACGCTAACTCACCCATAGGCGAGTACATATAGGAGCGCACGGCCGGGTGCCCGTAGCCCTCCGCCGTGCGCTCCTCCTCCTCGTCAAGGGGCTCAGTGAGATACTCGCGGTCGGACATGAGGCTCCTCATAAACGACACTGCGCGACAAACTCTCAGTGCTAGTCACCGACGTGTCTCTATTTTAAAGCTTGGCCGTGTTCCAGTACTAAGCTACGTCAGTGACTCGTCCACTAAACGCGTATTACGTACTGTCGTGTAGGGGTGGCTCCTCGCTGGACTGGACGGAAGTAGAATCGCGTTCCGATGCTTCTGAAGCAGTTGAAAGCGGGCGTTCACTACCACCGGAAGCGCGTCGTGAACGGTCTTGTAATACGGCTTCATTCAAGGAACGCGAACCATTTCTATCCTCCACGGTGGTCGGACGTGATTTGACTGGTCGATGCCTTGGATCTACAACTGACCGACTGTGCAAAGCCGCTATGGTTGCCGCAACAAGCGAGCCCCCGCGGCCGACCTCACGCATGTTTTTGTTCGAAATGAACTGGCGCTTAGACGAATACGGTTAACGTCCGCGTTCCGAAATAGATCTTCGTAAGTCCGTACATGCGCCTGATGCATTCTGGGATGAATTCACATTAATCTCAAACAAATGTCACATGTTTATAACATAAACAAGCACTTTTTATATTCAAGATGTAAATTTTTAAATATTATTTACACACAACGTATTAGCACTGCATGTCGTTAGCGTCACACACACTATATAAATGGCAGCACAACAATGCGTAAGCGCGGTGCGTAGCGTGTTGCGTGCGCCGGGATGCACACAACCTAAGAATACTTGCGCACTCACCGGCGGCATCCAGTTGACGCCCTCGTACAGGGAACGACGCCCCCACTCACAATGTTCATCACCTCCGTTAGCGTTACCAATATAATGCATTGTGCTATAGGAGAAACTCCATGCGGAATCTATATTTGCTTGTAGTACTTCAATATTTTCATAAATAATATCGGGATTATAAGGCGGCTGTGAAGGATATAACGACGGAGCACTCGGTGTTACTTCAACATATTTCTGTGGTTTTCGAATCTTCACACAGTCCATCCCTCTTCAGCTTTCTGTGTGTACCAAAAACGTATTCTGTACTCAACGCAATAACAAAAAAAAAACAAGGAAATAGCAAAACACAATATTCACAAATAAAGTAGTATAGCCCCACATTCATTGGATGTCGTAAGTATCGTTCAACATTCTCACAGCAGCTACACGAGATGAAACTCCCCCGTTACAGAAATAGAACGACAGCTGTCTCAGTGGAATATCCGATAAAAACGCGATTTTAAGCGAGGGATGTCCTAAAATAGCGTTATGGTTATTATTCCTTGTTCTGTTCCTTGTCAGGAATAAGCATACCAAGGACCTTTCTTGTAGCATCTGTATCAACCCATAACATCATGTAGACCATTGCGTTAAAAGTATATTTGTAAATATAATTTTAACGCAAACAAACACTATCTTCTATATATATTCTTTTATATATTATTATTCAGAACATTTCTTTGATATACAGTATCATATGAGTCAATATAACGCCATTGTAATTTACATATTGAAATAAATATTTGCGACTATGTGCCTAAATATCACATAAGAATGTTTTTTACAAAAAGCTTTATATAAAGTTAAAGTTAAGAAGTTATACAATACAGTTACGTTTAAACATATACAGTTGTAAAACATGATTATTTCTGTACTCAGACAAAAAGTAAATAGCAAAGAAATTAATTATTATATTTCAATTTTGTTACAAACGAAACGAATATACATATGTTTGGTTGTAAAACAACGTACCAATGAAATGAGAGCCACCACCCTACAACCTGGGAATATTAATTTTCCTTGAGAAAAGCTCTAACAGTGTGAGACAAGTTCTTGAGTAATTGTTTTCGGTCGGAAACGTCAAGTTATTTCAATGTAATGTTCTTGAAAAAAAACTCTAAAGTGTCTACGTTTTCCTATTGTATTGTCCGTATACCAAGCGTATATATCGTAGGTACGGGTCAATCTAGCTCGTAGCAATAGAACCATAAATACTCATATAGAGAGGTGGTCGATTTATTATTTTATTGTAGGGTAGTTTGAAATAAAATAGAAAACAGTGATGTTTACAGACCGCTATGATATTACAGCATCACACTTGCTTCCTATACTAAAATGTATTCACGATAATATTCCTAATAATTCAATATAAACAGCAAACATAAAAAGGCAAAATGTCGCGTGATATTATACTTTTTTTATCCATTACAGTATACACTTCACATTACAAAGAATTGTTTAAGATTTTTACAAAATTTACCAAACCATGTCTTAAGTCATTAATTCTGTCAATTTCTCAATAAATTGAATCGAGAGGGCTCTCAATGGCTTAAATTGGAAATTGCCAACTTGAAATAAATTGTAAAGGATATTATCGAGTGAAGGCCAACTTTAGATGGAAACTCATTAATATTGTATTTTTTCAACGAACATCATACGATACGTTGTTTTCTTTATTAAAATTCACGGTGAACATATGATGGAGTTACGATATACGCAAAGTGTCTGGCAGCGGTTTGAATGAAAAGAGCTGAAGATCGTGCTCAGTGACGTGCTATTAGAGAGGCCTATGCCCAGCAGTGGACGGGAGTCGGCTGACGATGATGATATGGCACTAAACTTTCAAACAACACTTTACAAACACCATCTGACACTTATAAAATGTGCCATATCTACAGTTTTAGTAATGATAATGTTTTGTGTATGTACTTACTTAGGGAGTACAAAGTAACTATAGCAGTTTAACCTGAGCTTGACAGCGACGGACTGCCTGCCGTGTCGGGGTCCGGCGTCTCGCTGAACGCAACGTTTATAGTTCCTTTATACACTTATTTTTAAAAGGAATACGGATTAATAACTTATCAAATAAATTTCACAATATGTACTACAGAATATTAATTTATGTCGACAAGACGCTCAATATTCAACCGATTGAAACTTTGATAATATCGTTACACATTTCACCACGCTACGAGCCTAGCGACTAGACAACCAACTGGTGCTAAGATTCTGTCGCATTAGGTCGGTTGGCACCCACTGGGAAGCGACATCGTGCGATTTCATTACTTTTGTATTCTTATAATTATCGATATAGAATCCGTTGATTTAAAATTTACATTTCAGTAACTAAAGATATGTAATATACCTACATGTAAAAAAATATGTTGTATATATGTAACATCCTGTATTGCGAATTAATTAATCTACGGCTTAAATATTTCTAATACACTCATAATATTATTTTTATGGAATCGTAAAGAAAGTTGATAAATTCCATATCATCCACGCTTGAAATACATCATTCATATTAAGTGTTGTAGAAACTAATTTATTTCCAACGGACAATGAACGTCTTTTCTAAAGGTATATTATAAAAGAACTCTCTATTCATTTATCGAAAAGAAAGCACTACAAGAACAGTGTGCAGTGCCCCGGCCGACACCCTTACAACCCAGTGGGCGGCAAATGGACTCTTGGGCGGGCGGCCGTTATAAATATAACTCGCCAACGATAATAATACGCTGTTCTACTTAATTATTGCCTGTTGAAATCGGAAAACCAAACATTTTAAGCAGCTTATACGCATGTTAGGCAGCTTGTAGGGTAACCAACCTAAATATGTATATTGAATAGCTTCCGTTGGATAAGAAAAAGGAAAACAAATACAACGCGTTAATGAACTGTGCGATGTGTAAATTCATTCAGGATACGTTCCGGTTAAATTAGGTCAGATAAGCACAGACTTACACGTTTACATTTGCCATGCTAAAATTAACACAATATTCATAATTCTCGTATAGAAATACTGAAATGCATGGATTGGATGTTTTGGTTGCAAGGGTGACTGTCGATCGGGAGGTCCAGGGTTCTAAGCCCGGGTCAGGCCATATTAGATTTTTCTAATTTAGATTTGCTAGTAGCGGCTCGGAGTCTGGATATGTGCCCGGTGTATGGCAATAGGCTCACCACCTATACCATAGTGGAACGTAGACGTAACTGGTAAAACGTGGGAGTGTTCTACTCTCCTCTGCTTATCTCTTCGAGGATAACAGGCGTAATGTTACGTTTATGTATGCATAAGCATTATCTTGCGTATAATAAAATTATGTCTCGGCGTGAACTGTATGTATCTGTATGGATGTATATTCAGACTAAGGTAATAATGAGAGGCTCGACGCTGACGCGACTGAACCACTCTGAATTTTAAATTACTCTTTGCACAAACATATCCGCCGCGTCAGCCTGTAAACAGTGTCGCAACGCGTCACCCGCGTCTATTACAACGCTATAATACACGTCATTATATTTGCATTACAATCGATACCACTGTACAATACCTTATAACTTGTGTTACGGCAACATTGATACTTACTACAATATGTGATATGTGTATAAAATTTACATGTTATAATCTAATACGAAACTTACAGGTAAATTATCATATTACTTAATACACAGTACTTAATACTCGTCCTTACTTTTTTTTATATTCAGCTTGACAAACAGGCGGACGGACCACATGATGGCAAGTGGTTACCGTCGCCTATGGACATTCGCAACACCCGAGGGGAAACCAATGCCTTGCCGGCTTTGTAGGAGAGCCTTTAAATACCTATGCTGCCTATACAAACTTTATATACTGTACTGTTCCATTATCTGTGTTATATCCATAATAATAAAGCGAGGAACAAACTTTAACGTATGAATATTAGAATTAGGGTGAACTAATTACACATTATAAATCTTACTCCGACCCTGTGAACGAACAATATAGATAATTACATTTCATATAAGACTTGAGTTATGCGAGAGAAAATTCAAAACATGAATTATCGATTTACAATTAAAATCTACAAACGATTTCCTACGTCGTATTTCGTAACGTGTCAGGGTCCATTTAAATGGACTTTTCAGTCAGAATGCTCGGAGAACAGATTAGATTTTGATCGTATTTAAAAAAGAACTTTAGTACATTTGAAAAGGATCTATTTTTAACATTTAAATTTTAGTATGACGTCACTCGAGCATCGTCTTGAAATAAAACATGAAATTTAAAAATAGACTTAATTGAAATGTGCTAAAGTTCTATTTTAAATACCATCCAAATTTGTTCTACTCTCCGAGGTTTTTTATTTGAAAAGACCCTTATCCTCAAATATGACCAAAAAAAATACAGCTTTATAGCAAATACTGTTACAAAATACGTGAACCGGGTTTTATTAACAGGAAGTACAGCTAATTGTTATTCGCATTCCGTTCTTGAGCGACGATGACGTTAATAAAATTGAAATACTTTTAACAGTGGCATAATTAAAGATTTTTTTAGCTTTTTTTAATTATCTTGTTACCCATAGGGATTAACTTATGCACATAAATTCTAAATATGACACTTATTTGTGAAATAGTTTTTTGGATAAGCAATGAAGACAAAATTCTGTTACTTTTCTTGTTCTGAAATCCCTCACGATTCTCACGAACTCTAAATATTGCTGCGAATATTTTCAGACTGGCTCGAAAATTGGGTGTAGTATTAATTTTTTATAGATACAAATCTTATAAAAATATTTCTTCAATTAATTTGGAAGAGAAAACACTCTGTGTAATTAATAAGGATGTATTTTGAGGTTAACCAACACATACGTGCAGACATGGGACGTTACACCGTCAAACATCCTTATAATCTTTAAACATCCTCTATTAAGCTAAGTAGTCTTATAGATGCTATACAAAGCCCCGATTGAACTTGAGTTTTTTATATATAATGGGTTAACGTTTGGCCGCAATCATGTCTGATGGAAAGCACAGAGATGCGTCCTAAGATGGGAGCACGCATGCCTTCGAAAAACCTATTTATCTTTATTTTGAGGAGTTCTACGTTATACGCAGAAAACATAAAAATGAAATACGCAGAAAACATGAAAAACAACTGTGAAGTATACAAATGACCATAAAATGAAAATACTGGATTGCCTGTATCTCAATGTCTAGTAATATTTTCGTACACACCAAACTACATCATTAGTCTTAAGTCATTATAAATGTCAAGTATACTACATAATATATTGTTTGCTTACTTTTAGCCCATAATGAAATATAAGTATTACGTTTTTTTTTCTAGTAACAACTAATTGAAACAAGGTTCAGTAAAGTATTCTTACTGAAAATCTATTTATATAAAAGGGAACGAGTGGATATAAAAAGCTTGTAAAGATTCTGTAATAGTAGAAGGTTAAAGAACAAAGTCCAGAAAACCAGACTCTCCAACAGATGACATTTTGTTCAAACGCGAACTTTGGATAAAAAAGTATGTACCTATTCAACCCGCTAAATACTGGCACACAATAGTGCGTAATGCGAAGAGTTTTATTTCGGTGCCTGTTGGCAATGGCCTCATCAGCGGCGAGCGTGGAAGTAGGCCCCGCATCCGGTTTCCGGCGTCTGCCACTCGCTTCCGCTCAAAAGCCTTCGCGAAACATCACCCACTCATTGATTTCCTCTACCATTGTCATTTATACATATATTTCATACTTGTATAAGCCGTATCACACGCAAAATACATTATCAATGAGCGCTAAGGAAACATAAATAACTTATTAAGAGAGGGATGTAAGAAACGTCACACCATTCAATAAACTTTGTGGGTATAAATGGTTTAGTTCTCATTACTAATTGCACACTACACTTAACAGTATTAAGTGTAATTTTCACTGAAAATATTATTTCTCTTTATGTCCATTGTTCCAGATATTCATACAATAAATTAAACATGACTTCTCGCGCGTTCCCAATAGGGCACGCTCGATATTTTAATTAAAGTCTGCTCGTTGTTTATGTAGTCCACTGACATTATATTTCGTGTAACTTTGAAAAGGAACGATGTCTTATATAAGAAATATTATCTGACCTCAATACGGCACCTCCTTATGTTTTAAGATTTCATTCCCGTATGTAGGCGTAATTGCTAATAGATTCTTGAAGGCAACTTTGGTCATATTGTCGTGAAATCTTTATTCATGCGTTTTATTCAATACAACCTATTTTTAACCTTAACGTGAGAAAAACACTTAAAAACAAATTAAAATGACAAAGATTTCATTTCAAATATAAGCACAAACAATAAGGACAACCAATTGTTACTACCAAACATACATACCTACGTGATGGCTTAAATACGACAATTAGGTAAAAAGCAGTGTATGATCTAGTAGTATATATCGAATGAAGTATAAGAAGCGTGCAGAGTATCTTGGACTGTTGACAACGGGCGCGTGCCGACCCGAGGATCTAGAGGTAGCACTGTTAATTACACGGGCTCTCCAGTCCCGCAAACCGGGACACAGCAAGCACCGGCTACCAGCAAATTGGAAAAAACGTACAAGCACCTCGTTGACTTTTTTGCCACGGTTGAATTCTACAAATGTGAATTTTTCAACAATCGACCGCCAGGTAAGTTAAACAGTAAACATGAAAACGTAAAACTACAATTTTACGTTTTCAATATTAGTGTTCCAATGTGAAAAGTGTGCCTATACATCAAACAATAAAGACATCCATTAGGCGGCCACGTACATTTGTGAACACTAGTATATTGCTTACAAAAAAACCCTGGTAATAAATTCGTTAAGGGTTGTTGATCGCATTAATGGAACTGGGTTGGAAGGCTTATGAGAATTTCTAATTAGCTCTAATGGAACGCGCGATCACCTGTAACCGGTTGCGGCGACTATGGATCCACGATGAGACGGACTATATTGATTATATTTTGGATTAATTTTTGCTCTCATGATAACTTGTTTAAAAGCTTCCAATTTACATTAAATTTTTCAGTCTCTTATAAAGTTTTAGTACACAGCGAAACTTAAACCCTAAACAGATATTAATCCCAACAACTAATTCCACGAAAGTAGGTAAAGTTCAATTTAAGTTTAATACGGAAGCACTGCTAATCCCAAATACAATGTATGCGTAATTTAAAAAGAAAATTGTAACATCTTCAATATCCTTCATAAATGCAACTTGTATTTGGACAATATTCATTAAACTTATCAACTAAGGAGTTAACCCCAGTTACATAAACAACGCTGCTTTACCAGTGAAAGACCGCGAACTGAGCCAAATATTCTATCGTCCGCTGTCGAAACTTTTTCTATCCGATGGAAAGTCCATTCTCAAAAAACTCATAAAGTCAATCCAGCCGTTATTTGTAAAATACGTTTAGAATAAGTAAATTAAATCTCCCCAGCATTAATACTAAAATTCATAGAGGAACTTAAAGACGATCGCCTGATTATTTACAAACTTTCTATCCAAAAGGAAGCTTCATATTTACTTAAAAACTCAAATGTTTCAAAGAAAAAGTCTTAATTTTTTATATTATCGCCATAAGCCATATGGGAGTGTTCACAAAAGCAATGTATGTTCGTAGACACGATACATTTTACGTCATTGATATTATCTCAATTAATTTAGAATGGATTCAGAAAGTATGAGGGACCCGGAATGCCAATATTGTATTGGAATTCTGTTGCTATTTGGAGCATTGCATTGTTTCTAGTCCTACCCAGTAAGTGTTTGACGATTAAATGAATATTCAAGACTGTTCAGTTGGAAAATGTCTCGTTGGGAACTAATGAAAAACATAATCGAGATATTTAACTAGCCAGTAACATGCACAGCTGGTAATTTTTAACTTTATTGGTTACGAATTAAAGATAAAAACAAACCTTTAGTCTCAGATTGGGATGAAAATCATAACAGTTTATTATTTGAAAAAAAATATTGAAATCCGCCGAACGTTACTGCACGGTTTATTTCAATATTCAATCATTATTATATTCAATTATTATAGTTTTCTCAATAGTGTTCAAGCTTTTCTCGAACCGGTTACATTTTCGTTCAATTACCCTGTCTTACCGGGAGGCGACCGTGCTATGAATGGTTGAGCGGCACACACGGAACCCATTCATCCTGACTTCAATAGTTGTCAGTAAACAAGGTCCTTTCATCTGCATGTTACCCGGTTCCCCACTGCGCTTGCATTTTACAACAATTTCATGTTTATCTCGAACTTTCATCAGTAATAACCTATGGTAATCACAAACTGACTAGACCTACAAATAGGCAGTCGAAACTTTCTATAACTTAGAACGATAGACAAGCAGAGTACACGAAAGCATAAGTACGAGTACATTGTACATAGGTAAATTTTTAACTGTTTTAGTCCATACATAACGTAAATATCAATTCTATAAGGATAGATATAATCTCAAGTCGATGAACTTTTGCGCCTTGACAAACACGTACAATTTCGGTGTTTGTGTTTGTATGTAAGCCGCCTTCTTACCGCCAATCCAATAAGCTGCAAATCCTCTGTCATAATATACACGAGCTAGTTTGCAGCCGACAGGAATAAGCTCGGTGTTTTGAAAACACCCGATCAATAATGGGGAATCGCGTGTGGTTACTACACATGAGTTCGTATGTTAATAAGCTCGAAGCTTCCCGCCTGTTAATTATAATATTACGCTC
>DWDV01001179.1:0-13898 GCA_018245615.1 Mimoniades ocyalus | reverse complement strand
AATAGGGGAGTCTGGATGTTGTCAATAGGCTCAAACTATTGACAACAATCCAGACTCCAAACCACTACTAGTAAATTTAAGGTAGAAAAATCCGATAGGGACCGAACCCCACGACCACGAGACAACTGAGTGTCCATAACTTATAATCTTCCCAAATATTATTATCCCTCCGTTTTGTAAATGATAAAATTTTTCGTAGAAAATTCCTTTTCAAGAGGAAGCAAAAGAAAATCGTAATATGTTAATTGAATTGAAAAATTTCAATATCGTTTAGGTTGACTTCTACCAAATTCCACTTGGTATATAGTCTGCCTTCTGTCAACAATTATAAATGAGATACGTATAATAAAATTGAAATTAACAATCGGACGGTGAGACCACCTCGCTCCTAAGCTGTAGGTACATTGTAAAGTAGAGAAAATTTCGAAAAAAGAGTATACTAAAAGAAGTATGCTCATTAAACAGTAAAAGTCCATTACTTGAAGTTAAGGTAGTCAATTAAAGTGGTAACGGGTACGGTATAAATTATAGGAGTTTCTATTAATTGGTAGACCACACGCGTCGCTGGAACCGTTCAGTATGTGTCTGCGTAGTCCACGGCACAGCAGAATTTCGGATAGTCTTACAAATATAGAAATGTCTTATTATCTTAAAAGTTTTATTATTACTTTATTATTATTATTATATCTTCGCGCTAGATCCTTTGTAGGGTAGGTAGGCGAAACAGAGTGTTAAATAACTCCTTCCTTACAGACGTGAATTGCTACTTCTATGGAAATCATTCTCTTCAAATGCATAAGATGATCGGAAGGAGTCAATTCAGTCAATCAGTATTTGGTCAAGATATATAAGTCTGTGTCTCCCTCGGCACCGACATCCATACGTACATTCGCATTGTACATGATTCGTATTCAAATTATGTGAAATATTTTTATTTGTACAAAATTATAGCTTTTAACTTTTCACTTAATGAAAGAAAAATTTAAGTAAGAAAATGTTTTTTTTTAGTTACATCCCCTAAGTTCACGGGTAGTTGGTTGAGAGAAGAAATCCCGAGAAGATTTCTATTAATGGTTGAATCGTAATAGTGAATGTTTTAGTTTTTACCTAAGCTCAAGTAGCCTCCAATTAAATACTTCATTTTCAGTTCGAATACTCATGATCCTAGTCCGAAAATCAAAATCTGATGAACACATTTTTATACACAGCCACGAGAGTTGGGAACTTATTCCTCTGCTTGGTCGGCAATCAATGTCGAAATGCTATCGAACTTTTAAAAATATCATCGGAAGGAATTTGTTTTATATCCACAAATTGTTGAAGTTGTGTTTATTAATATCTTACCAGTTAGAAGTTTCCTTTGTAATAGATGTTACAATAGAATAGATGAAAACATAAAAAGTGGCTTTTTAACAAGCTATAAACCAAGGCAAAATTTAATGGTCCAAGTTAAAACTTTCCCGGAAAAGGAAAAACATGTCACTCGTTACTAAGAAATAAAACGCAAATTAATACTTTGACGAATGTGTGTTCATGTTTGAACACAAAGTTCCTTTTATTTCATAGACAATAAAGCGAAGGATTCGGTAAATATCAAACCAGGAACTTAGAATTCGGGAAGTAAAATCCTCCCCTCTTTATTAATACTGGATTTATTGGTCCTTTATTGCTGCTTACCGGTTTTTATTGAACGTTTTAACGATTCTCAATTTTACTATCGTATTTTTACGTACGCCTAGTTGGGTTAATTAGCTGCCACGATTAAATGCTATACGATCTCTGTTGATATGGACGCTTCGGGAGAGTGCGGCGCATAGAGGTCGTCTGTGTGATATGTGGTTCAGTATTTTTAATATTTTTATTTTGCGCAATCAAAATATTTAAGAAAGTGGCCTCGGTGGTCTCTCCTATGGTGATGGTTAGTCCAATTAGTTGATATACCTAAATGCAGTTAATATTATTTAGTACAAATCATACACAAAGCTGATTCAAGAATCGTTGCTATTCTTAAGAACCGAGATGGTCGTCCTAGTATAATAGATTCGTAAATTGACAGTCACATCCTTCAAACTTAAACTTAATTTTTGCCAGTAACAATTGCTTCGCGATAGAATACCCATTGAACTTAACATTGATTTTTGCTTAGATGTTTAAAAAACCAATCAGAGAACAATGTAGGTAGTTTTGTAATAAATATAAAAAATAAAAAAGTAAAATTACTAATTAAATTTCTCTTAAAAGCATACTGTGCATATACATATATATTAACATTATTACATATTATGCATATACATATATAGAAGTCGACCGTTTCACTCATTCGTTGTACGGTACCCTGAGTCGCGCACTCAACATCGATACATATTTCGTGGCCACTTGCTTGAGATACTCGCGGTAAACAATTTTTATTTGAACCTTCAGTCTATTATCAGATGAGATTGTCTTGTGGCGTCCAATCGTAAACAGCGTTTATTGATGTTCGTCCGTAATGTTTATACGAGTATAATAACAGGAATAAGCGTTTTATTCCAACGGGATCTGTTTATCTAACATCGGGAATAGTTCGTTTTATATCGCGAGTGTAGAGCGGTGATCGTTTCATATGGATCGACAAATTTTATTGTTACGTACTGTTTTGTAGCTGGTTGTTAATAAATTGACGTCAAATGTTGATCGTAATTTGATAGGATCTTATTGGACAGGACATTTTAGTGTCCTCATATTAAATGTGTTGACGAAAATAATATTTACAAGAGGATATTTAGGATTAATTGTATGCCGTAATATAGATAGTTTTATTTATATAATGTGACTTACGTGTTTATTCTAAATAACTGTAAAATATAAAATTGTTGGATAAATTAATAAGGTGTAAAATGATAAGAATTTTATCTCCATCACCGGAGCACATCGGGGCGACGGGTTTCCTCTCAGAACGGGAGGGGTTAAGGCCATAGTTTATGACCATGACCAAGTGAGGCTAGGCAGACTTCACATGCCCTAGAGCTATGTATCATGAGGATTCGGAACGAGAGATCAGACGTCATATCTATTTAAACACGATTATGTACATCAGCTGCTGTATGTATATAAGTTATGAATTATGAGTGTTACAATCGACTACCAATTTGACGTCACCATTCTGGGTTGACAGGTAGAAAATATCATTATACAAGAAATTTGCTTTTTCCAAACTCTATCTAGCATATGGTGCTACAATAAAGTATAAATGAATAAAATAATCTCAGTAAGCAATTCGTTAGATAACTATACACGAAAATAATCCAAACTACATGAAACAATAGGAACAAACAATAGTCAACATTTTTCAAAAAAAAATAATATGTTAAATTTGTAATCAATTTAAAAATATTTCTCTGCCAGTACCAAATAAATAGGCATGTTCAACGGGATATTTTAAAAGACTTAACAAAACTTAACACCATTCGGTATAAGACGCGAGAACATGTGTCTACACATCGACACATAGCGCCGATAGTGTTCCGTGTATGTGATATTTTAAAACGTGTTTGAGTACCTGTAGCCTACATACATACATACATACACATGTACATACATGGAGTATATGAAGATTCTCGTCCGGGCCGTATCTCGTTATTTCTGCTTTATTGTATGAATACTTAATGTTATGGCCGCGATGGCGCGTTGCGACACCGCCAATTGCCGAACTTAACGCTTAGTACGGTATATTTGCAAAGAGTTCACATTACACAGTAGTGCGATTCGGGAGACTTTCTTGCCTATATGCGTTGCACTTCATTAGTGAACATTAGGTTCGCGGCTCGTAAGTGAAACTAGATTTTTACATTCGGCCCTCAGTTGGTGGTTTTAAAGTTTGGCCGTGCTGTTCCTTAGAACCGCTTTGGGGTACATATTTAACCTAATACATAACAAAACAGACCAGCTGATGGTGAATACTCAATATCGTCAATGGTTTCCGTTCTGAAGAAATCGTTGCTTGAGCGATGGGACAACTTGGACATAACTTGATGTTTGTTAAATGTATTCTCTTTATTTTTATGTTCAATTTTATATTATATTAAATATTAGATCAGCTTGGTTACGAGAGAACACGGAGTCACAAATAACTGTATCCAGATTTGCTTTTACATCACTATCGTGGCAATAGGCTCACCACCTATTCCATAGTGGGACGTAAACGTAACCGGTGAAACGTGGGAGAGTTCTGCATTCCTCTGCCTACCTCTTCGGGGATTACAGGCGTGAAGTTACGTTACGTATCACTATTTTTATACCCGCACTTGTATTGAGAGTATTGTATTGTAGAGTATGTCGCGTCTACACATCAGGTGATCTCTATCACCATTAGAATAGAATTTGATAAGTAGGTTTGTGGCATATGCTTGTTTATTAGTATCCCATATCTTTATTATTCAAATGTCTCGCTCGGACCGGTCGCCGTGGTAGATAATTGCGTTGGTGTACTTCGCTGGCTATACAGCCGTTTTTTCTCTCTCTACTCTTTAATTTATTTGTACGTAAATGTGTCTTGTGTGTTTATTTCTCACATTAATTAGTCGTTAACAGCCGCTGTATGTTAAAGTAGCAAGAAGGTAGGTGGGTAGGTAGGTATCGCGAGTGTTCGCGACTAATCAAAATGAGCATACGATTAGATTCTACTAATGATTTCGCCTTTACTGCATACTTACATAATTTCATTTACGGCAAAGTGATAAATGATTACGTTTCGGTTGATTCGTTGAAATTTAATAACGGTGCTAGTTTGTATCGAGTGTTTTGGAAATATACTAGGAATAGAGCTATCGCCTGACTAATTGTCCACGAGTTCGCACGTAATACCCAGTAAAGATGTACTTGTACCATCATTAATTAAACTAAGAAATCTGCTTACCAGCAAATAACGATTCGTTTGATGCTGTACACGTCCATTGACGATGTGACCACTTGTCATCAGATTACCCGTCTCATGGCTACGTTCACTTTATTGAGAAAAATGAAAATATACAGTAAGTAACAATTATCGAAGCTGTAATCCTGAGGATTATAGCTTGGGACGATACACGTTTTTACAGAAGAACATATGGTGATATAGAAGAATACTCGACACATTGTTTCCTTGCGCTTGCGCATCGCTTGATACACCGTCGTCCACAATATTCGTGGACAGTTACAAAATGGCATAAGCTTCCTTTACCGACAAAAGATTTTCCCAAATCAACGCGCGATTCAAGCAAGTAGACAAAATATATATACTTTCCGTTTATAGTTTTAATGTAATTACATCTGTTTCCCTTAAGGGGTAGACTGGGAGCATAGCACCGAGTGACAAATGACACAATATTTTTACACATGATGTGTTTCTAGGTACATTTTTCGTGCCACTCAATTTTTTTCGCGCTGTCAATAAAATACTTTTATGGCACTTTAATAGTCCGCGCACCGTTCTATAGTTTAAACAGTCGTGGACGCTGTAACAAACAGTTTCCTACGCGAGCCGCTAGTGCATTAATGTCGATCGTTCGTGCAATAAAAACACGACGATATTATTGTACGAATATTGTACAGGAAACAAGACATAACCACTTCGATGAACACTTCTTGCAATGTTCAATTTATGTGTTCTAATCTCGGCGATTCATTTTATGGGAAGAAAATACTGCTGTATCGATCGGACTATTCGAGAAATTCTTGAAACGAATCTTTTCGGATGGTGCATAAAAAATTGAATTTTTTCTTAAAAAATTCCCATCAAGCGTGTGATACACCCCTTTTATAGCTCCTTATACATAATCAACCTCACCTTAGCGACCTCCGACCCGCTGGTCCGACGACATTCGTAGGATCGCCGGTGGACACTGGATGAGGAAAGCGGAGCACCGAACAACGTGGCACGCTCTAGGGAAGACCTATGTTCAGCAGTGGACAGCTGTGGGCTGATGATGATGATGATGATGATGATATAATCTCTTAACTTCGTCTCTTTTGTGTGGATAAAATTTACTATTCTTTTCAATGCTGTCTTTTTGTCATTATTATATAGTCACACTAGATCGCTTATACGGGGTAAGCAGAGAACACCAAGTGCTAAAGATCCTTATCGATATAACATGTTTTTTCTATCTTCATTAGTTTCTTTATTAAGCCAAACTTTTTCTTATAGGTACTGTAATGCTACTTACATTTAACTTCGATTACAATTCTTATAAGAATGTTTTATTTCATTATTATCTCCGTCAAATTTCTTTGCTTCCTCAGTACCATAATAACTGTTTAAAAGTGAGATAAAATTAAAAGAAAAAACGTTATTGATTCGTCATTAGGGTGCTATTTTTACCGATTTAATTACTGACAGTGGTCGTAAATGCGGGTAGAAAGCGCCCGATCTATCCGACCTACTCATTATTATTGACCACCAAATATTCTTGAGACGCGAAAAAGTGTAGGTACTACAAATTATTGCTACAAATTAGATTATACATGACATTAGAAAAATCATATTTTCTCATAAATGGATTTGGGCTTTGTTTATTTTATGGAAATAGAATGAATTTAAACAGATAAAAAATATATTCAACTATGAAATACATACATATTAAATATGAAACCTAAAGTGGTCACAATACTTAAATAAAAACAATTAATAAAAACTTTCCAAATGGGATGTAGTAAATTTACAGATGAAAAAATAGGAATGTTTCATATGTATGACGGGATTTCTCTCATCCGTTGAATCAAAATGTGACATTGTAAATGTATAATGTACTTACATATCTACATACTCGTATTTCTTGATATGTGTCCCTTCATGTCTCCTATGATGTCATGTATATTAATTATAAACACCTAATAAGGTTAATATAAAAATTTTAAATCGCCGCGAGTACGAGATGTACAATTCTGTACTCGTTAAAATTCAAGCCAGTCAACGGGAACGCCGTAAACATTGGTTAATGTGAACGGAGCCTTAGAAGCTAACCCACGTAACTTAAGCAGCGACGCCGCGAAACTTAAAACCGAGTCAATTGTGCCATAAAACACTAACAAACGCACAATATTTTATGTGTATACACAAAATATTATTTAGATTTCCATATACAAGGCGGATGTCATGAGTCTCGTCTCGTGGGCTCGGCGTTATTGGCCGAATGCTAATGCGGTGCTCAAAATGTTGCAATGATGCGCCATTTGTCATATTTATGTCGCAAATGATCTAGTTTTTCTTCGTTCTCAATAACGTTCGGTTAATTTAAAATTATTGCCCGCCCAGAGCGCGCGCATTGTTATTCTAAATTCAAAATATATTACGACATACCTACGTTTCGATTTAAATTGTGACACGTCCATAAAATGTTAGTTATAATTTCAGCAACATTTGATCTTTTTATTAATTCATTATTATTGACGTGAAGGTAGATTACAAAGGGCGAACTTAAGACCTGACAGCATTCTCTACGGGTCAACCTAATGTTGTGCAAATATGTGGTAGGTAAAACAAAGTTAGTAGTTAAGTTACAAATTTCATCTATAAAAATTGTTACTGAATAAGATTATTTTCAAGCATTGGTAATGTTTGGTAACGCATGGAGCTTACAGCGGACTACTGCTTCAGCGGGGTTTGGTGTAAATACAGATACAGACCGTCCTGTGTGCAGTCCGCTGGGACCCATTTAGCCGTCATAAAGGCATCGTTTAATGATTTGATGATAACAACCCGGAAATCGTTAAAGTGAATCAAATCACGGAAATCATAATGAAAAGTCAATAACTTGGACGAGTTGTTATAGCCGATTGCCTTCTTACCGGAATTTATTAGCTATTTTTATAACACAAATAAACAATCTACAGCATGAGACTATAGTGAGCTGTAATAATATAACATTTACTAGAAGTGGACTTTTCACTAACTAATGTCCGACTGAAAGCCAATTTTCTGTAAAACTGAAACCATACCCGAATATTCAGCCTCCCTTGCCGTTTCAGTCGTAACTAAAACCGTGACCGAATCTACTTTCGGTCACAGCTTTGCACGGAACCTACGCTGTCCAGTTTGTGTTTGCGTTAGATTGCGTTAATAATAATTTCAACATTTTTGTAAAAGCTTGTTAACTAACATGCCCGTTCTATGTTGCGCCATATCGCGTACGAGACGCGTAATGTTCGGGTCGTCTTACTAATTGTGTATCTTATCAAACTAGTTCTTCTTTTAACGAACAGTTACTTTACCGCAGTATATTTCACCTGCTCTTGTGTGTATGTACCTACGTAGGCAGGCAACTGATGTGTAGATCTGGTGAAAATTAAGTTTTATCTCCGTAAAATCTAGTTAATAAATTGTTATATGTGGGTCAGATATTGGATGATGGGGAAATCAGGAGTTTCTGAAACCGGCGTGTGCGAATGGAGACCCTAATAAATTTACGGAGCAACTCGAATCTTTAAGCCCACCTATATAATAATAATGTTTAAAAAATTTTTTTGTTTCCTTTGTCACTTTTTCTTTAAATGTTGCTTAGCTTTCATTCAATGGAATTATGAATACCAGTAGATCCAACAGCGAATAACATTTCTCTAACTCTACGTACAAGAATAATAATAGTAAATATCTTGGGACATCTCCACACACGGCCATTTGAACTCAAACTAAACATCAAAAGAGCTTGTGTTGTGAGGACCAAGCGGCTGATAAACAACATATATACATATAAATATTTACTTATATAAATATTTTTTTTACACCCAGACACTATAAATACTCGAGCTCATTACACAAATATTTATTCTAGGTAGGAATCGAACCCACGACCCCCGGCGTAACTCTCAGGTTCACTAACCACTGCATCAACCAGGTTAGCCGCATGCCAGCTTCGGACACTTTACTCCCCCATCGGGCAGTTTTAGTCCTTGGTCTCGATTGATGAATCGTGGTCCCTTTCGGCACCTGCGTCCAGGGTATCAACATTAGTATTGTGTATTTGTTTCATCAATTTTTACCAGCCATTCTTGCTAAAAAGTACCATTGATAAAGAATGTAGAAAAACTTAACGTTATTTTCATATAAACTTGTATACCGAACGTCTTAATGTTAATACATAATTAATCCTAAAGAAAACAATGCCTCACGCACCCACAAATAAATCAAACTTACGTTTTAAAATATTCACATATACATTTCTCCAAATCTCTTTATGTGTACCGTATCGTTCACACATGTAAAATAATGTGCATTCATCCCTCCCCTCCCACTGTCCTCCATTGATTAATTGATACAAAAAAATTCTATTATCTGCGCGGCGATCTATCTCGTGATCTCCGAGTATGTATAGATATTCCGCGACCAATGCCGGCGTAGCCTTTCACCTGACTTTCGTATTTTATTGTCTTGCAAAGATCAAACGGCAGGTCTGTAAACCATCCAATGAAACATATCATAGCTTCGCTTGTTGTCGCTTGGATTATTGCGGAACGCTGATGACGGAGGGATAGCATGCCAACGCCTGATGTTCCAGTGCAGGGGAGAAGATGGAATAGCGTAAAAAAATGTACTTTCACGTGTGTAATACATAATATGTCACAAATTATGTAAATATGTACTATAGAGCCGAAAGGTTCTGTAATAAGAAAAAGTTACCTTGTTTTTGTACCTTTACCTAAAATTTGGTTTACTATTAATCAAAAATAACTATTCAATTAATTATGCAGTACTTTTTATTGATCTGTTCTAGAATAGATATTAATATGTCAACGTACTTTAAGCAACTTTTTGACTGCCTCGTTGGTCGTGTTTGTTGCGAGTGCGACTGCCGATCGGGAGGTCTCGGGTTCGATTCCTGGGTCGAACACTACAAAATTTTCTAATTGAGATTTTCTAGTAGAGGTTCGGAAACAAAAGGTTGCGCTTCAGAATAAGAACCCAAGAAATGTTATATAGGTGGCGTAGTTCTTAACCTTTAGGCTATTACTGCTTTAAGAAGATTCAAAAAAAATAATAATCCTAATCAATCTTAAAAACAAATCTGATCAAGCAGAAAATTGAACATTTTATTTTGGCTCCCGGTGTATCTCAATAGCCTTACTTAATTCCATGGGACTTATAAGAACTAGTGAATAAAGAAAATATGTACTACAATTGGATAGTCTACAGTAAAAATGGACTGTTTTTAGTATAAATATAGTGTTAGGATAATTACAATATTTTATTAACATTATTTACAGGCTTTCGCAGTTACAAAAATTTCGATAATGATAAAAAAAAACAATCCACAAAAAATACTTCATGAAACGTGGGAATATACTACACTCCTCTGCCTATCTCTTCGGGGATTACAAGTGTAATGTTACGTTTTTTTTTTACTTCGCATAAAATTTTCAAGTGAGGCATGGTTCTCAACATATTCGCAGTGTTATAAATTGTAATAGTGATATGATTTAGTGACATTAAAAAAATATGTAAAATTATTCTATTTTATTTTCATTACAATTATTTTTTTACACGTTGAGATATTTTGGGGGGATGGGTGCACGCAAAAACTATATAGGTAACTGTCGTAGTGGGCGGTGTATGTCATATGTCTGAGAATATATGCACTAAAGGTACACTTAGTTGTATAGCAACACTGATCCAAGTACTCGTAAATCTACAGAACCACTTTCGTTAATGTTGCCTTGCCACTTTTACTTCGACTTCGCTCATATGGCCCATGGAACTAGTCGCCCTGCCTATGATGTGTGCTTCCTCGCCATACCTATGTACATATAATAAACGCGGAAAATGTAAGTCTATAAATTTAAGGGTGTGTACACAGAGACTCCTATTGCATTGATTATGATCAATTTTAATTTGGCAAGATTGAAACGAATTTTAATTCTTTGTTGGGATGTAAAACGGTATTTATATAAGTACAATTTTATATGTATACAGATATGTAGTTTATCAGACCTGTTGTTATAGTAACACAAGCTCTCTTGATGACTTGGAATTAATTGGCCGTTTGGGGAGGTGTTCCAAGACACTATAATTATTATTTTGGAATTTTAAAGTGTTTTATCAGCTGCCTGGTTACGCTAGTTCTACATATTAGACGGCCGCGTATGAGTTGTCCGTGTATATTATTATTATTATTAATCATTAGCTTTAAATAGGTTGATACAAGTTCTCGATATGTTTCTCTGCCACTCTGCGATTAAACGGACGAGATAAATATGTAGATTGCCGTATCTGTCCTAACTTGACCGACGTTTTAATTACTGGCCATTAGTAACATACACGTCTAAGTTCTGTACTCGTTTTGTAAACCGATCGGCTGATTTAATATGATTAGATAAATAATGTCTATGTATTGCTGGTAAGTTGTGTTCGTTAAGTTGACAGTACTGTTGCTTATGATTGAAGATTGAAGTTCTTCTTTTTTTGTTGTTTATGGTAATTTAACCACATATGCACAGACACACACACAAAAACATTCGCGCGCAACCAAGTGCACGCACGCACGCATGCACGTATACACGCATACATATACGCATGCACGTACGCACACAAGAGTCATTTATCACAGATACACAATTATTATTATAACCTCCAAAAGTTCTGTAAGTTAATTTTGCGAGTAATAAAATAGGAAAATTTTGGGTTATAACTGACCATCTCTGGTAAAACTCCAGATTGCTATATATCTTGCTATATACCAGAATTGGTATATATCTTGTTTGCTGGCCAAGTCACTGGAAGCAAGGTTGATGTCAGGCATGACGTCCAGCATGTTCGACTGGAATGCTCAGCATATCTAAGCAGGACCAATGAAATATATCCACAGTATGTAAAATGCATGTAGTCGTGTATTTTTTAAATTTATTTACACAGTTAAAATGACAAGTGATAATGATAAGGTTACAGTCATTCAGTCATGAACTGATCATTCCCAACATCGATATGATGCTCGATGAAAGAATCGAGTTGCAAGGGTGCCCTTGCAAAACTGAATAATACCCATTTTAAAGTCGGCTAAAACAATGCTTGTGAACTTATGAAGATTTTTATGTTTAATCCCCTCCGACTTTTTTTTAGTAATTGTGCTTAGTTTTACATACTCAAGATTAGTTAACCGATAGATGAAAATAACTAACTTTATTATCAATGATTTACACATTTAAAAATGTAATTATTATACATAGAATAAGACTTAAATAGAAATGCTGCCTTATCTAAGCTGTATCAATCCAACACTACTTTTTGCCTCCTATTGGCATTTACAATAGTCCAGTACATTCAGGCTCGCAAACCGTAAACCAGAACAGACAGCTTTCGCGGAAATATGAAGATTAATTAATTCCTATAAACAATAGAGTCCGATTCAATACGCAAACCTTTCCGTGTGGATGTGAAAATGTGTGTGTGTAAGTCCAACGATTTTCCTTTCTATAGAAAGTGTTAGTGGTCGAGTGGAATTGATCAGTTTCCTATTTCAGTCAACAATGGAATCTGCATACCAAATCACTAGGTGCCTTCATAATGCCGGTCTGTTTAATTGCTAACTGTATCAAGAGTTAGTATGTATTTGTAGTCAAATGAACGAAACTATTCAGAAATTCAATAAATTGACAAGATTGATATTTAGTTCACTTGTCAATCACGAAATGTTCACTTGACAGTTACGAAATGTCAAAATAGAATACGTTCGTTTTTTATGTGGGCGCCATAGACAAACAAGAGAAATGTAGTAAACCCAAAACAGATAATATACGAATTCATCGTATGGAAAATTTTGCATCTTACCTACATGTAAAAAGTGAAGAAATATTATGTATAATAATTTCGTATGAAATACGTATGAAACATTACAGCCTTGTTGGTCGACTGGTTGCAAGCGCGACTCCTGATCAAAAGGTCCTAGATTCAATTTCCTGGTCGGGTACCATTGGATTTTCTAACTTAGATTTTCTATTTGAAGTCTCTAGTGACGGCTGGGAGTCTGAATCTGTGCCAGGTATATGGTAATAGATTTACCATCTTTTATATGATGGGACGTAAACGTAACTGGTGAAAAGTGAGATTGTACTACACGTCTCCGCCTACCGCTTGCGGGATTCCAAGCGTGAGGTTATTTGGTGAGAATTATTACTAATAGTAAGAATGATATATGTAGTTGTTTTTAATAATCCAGCCGCATCTTCAGGCATCTAGAATTAAATTATCGACACGTCTCTGACTCTAGATCGTGACTAGCTTCTTTTTAAGATTATCAATTAAGTATTTACTGTAGCGAAAAATAAATTTCACGACGAGACTTACCAATTTGTAAGTCTTCCATAAAGTTTACTAAGGCGAGTGAAACCCGAACTTAAAAAACGTGGTACCTAGTTTGTTATGTTTCTAATCTGTGCATTGCGACGATGCAATGATGAAAGAGTTTTGATTATGATGATCCGGATTTAACCTCGATGGGACTGTGTTTCGCAGGAAGTCATACTGTGCTATAAAAATAGATATAGTAACATTCGATTTCGAAGCATTAATGTCAATCATGTATATACAGTGTGTGTTACATTTAATGCGAAAAACGTATATTGCGATGTAATACAATTTCTGTTACATGTTCGTCATCATCATTATAATTTCAATTCACTGCTGGACTCAGGCGTTCCCTGATGGGTTTTGACCAAGTATTTGTTCGGTATCTAAGTTTACAAAAACATTATAAAAGAAAATATTAATACCTATATACATATGTAGTTTATCAATCGTCTGCTCACTGTAATACAGACTCTTCGAACTTACTTTGCCTCCAGACTGTTGTGTGCGCAAATACTAATGAATAATTATGAGGCAATACTGTCACCACCTATTCCGCAGTGGAACGTAAACGTAACTGGTCAACCGTGCGAAAGTTCTACACTCCTCT
>DWDV01001178.1:0-13902 GCA_018245615.1 Mimoniades ocyalus | reverse complement strand
CCATCAGGTGGACTGCATGCTCGTCTTCTACTTCCATATTATAAAAAAAAAAAAAAAACTTTATTCCGACCACAGTCTCTGTTTTTGTGTTTTAGTCCTTAATATTGTATAAAAAAAAAAGGCTGTTACGTTATTCAGTCGGTAAAACTGAGCTCTTCCTCATCCGACAATTAAAATGCTTATCTAGATTAAATAAAGTCTTAATTTCTACGCAGACAATGGAAAATCAAAAAACATTGTATACCCAAATATTGTATAGCAAAATTAAACTTTATGAAACATATTCTTTGTATTGTCCCTAATTTTTTATCCATATAATTACAATGTGGCGCAGTGAAGAGAGGCAGGGTACAGCTGGTCATCACTATTTAAAACCTAAACATTAAAAATTTAACACACTACATGTAATGTAATTAATCATATTTATTACCTATCAATAACTATCCTTTTATGCTTATTATTGGTGTAAGATAAATTTCAAGTTCACATCCGCCAGTCGTCCCGCGACGGTTCATTAAGTAATATATTTCAATTGTTAGCAAATACTCTTAAATTGCGTTGTATTCGTAGATATTCCGCGGATTTCTCGAATGTAATACATTTTATTACCGCACATAAGTGCGAGAGATGAGCTTTGGAAATCTTACGATTGCAGTTACGAGACGCCACGACACGTACGTCCGCCAATTATTGTTCCCAATCACAGCCACCTCCTTATGTTGAACGCAATATTGTGGGAGAGTATACATGTCTTCGTATAGAATCGTGTGAGAAATTTTACTTTCATAATTATCAGCAACATTATGTCGTCCCACTGTGTTAGAGAAATGGTTAAGGTCGTCTGGAACACTGGCCAAGTGCGTATTGGCAGACCTTAGACACCTTAGAGTAGGTACATTATAGAAATCTATAAAGTGATCAAATTTCCTGAGTATGTTATCTTTTATCGTTACAGTATTTTAGAAGGTAGCCTGTTCAGGTTCATTGAGCACTGGACCAACCGGTCAATCTAATAATATTAAATAAAATTTACAATTTGAAACCGCAGAGAATACGTCTCTAATGGTTACCGTAGACACATCGCGTAGACTGCAGTGTAAAAGCGACCCGTAAAACATAATCGTTAAGGGATTCAGAGATGAACCAGAACATTCTTTTTCACGACCAATAACATTACAGTCGGTTTGCTGCAACCGAGTGTGGTTTTTCCCACAGGCACGGAATTGCTTGAATGCGATCGATAAACGAGGAACGAGTTTATTGGATATAATAAGAAAACTTTTGTAATCATCAGGCTAGGTTTCTGTTGGGACAGACAGAGAGCATCGGGTGTCAATTATTTCTATCCTTACAGAGATGACGCGCCTTTTCAATATTCATCTCTCTCTTCATATACGAATGTCGGTTTCGAAGACTTCTGACTTTGTCATCAGCTAATATTCAACATATTTGAGCAACATAGTTGAGTCTCGATCTTCTTTGGGACATGAAAATTAGCATTTTATCGTCGGTCTACATGTTAGCGCATCGTTATTCACTAAAGCTAAAATAAGTTTGGTGACTCAGACATTTATTCGTAGTTCTATTGAGAATAGAATGAATGAACCATGCGGTACATGAAACTTGTATTTTATTTTTTATCGCTTAGCTCTGCAAGGGTCAGATTGAACAAGTGTCTAACCCAGGTACCTACGGGCATTCTCACGACGTCGACGTGACTGGCGTATGTCAGTAACGTCGCTGTATATCATGAGATTTTTGCGTTAAATTTCTGGCACGTATTTCTACTGATTTATTCGCTCTTGTATTTTTGAAGTTCGACGTACGAGTGTAACTTCGATATGCTCGCCAACCATTAATCTTACCATTGTATGAAATTTTTTCATATGAGTATTATAAGGGCCGATTTTCTATTCGATTTATTATTTTTTAGGTAAAACCCTGCTTTTTTATAAGGAACTTTAAGTTATACGAAGCTTCTGGATGTAACTAAAGTTGTTTTTCCTTTCTGTTCTGGTTTCAGTTCGTCGTCATTGCGTTAACAATTTTATTCCTGATTATGATTATTTTTCTAGTTAATATATCTCCGTCTTCAAACTAGGGCTTCGGGCATTGAGTTTGAAGACCATTTTATTTTCTTAACAGAAAGAGCACTGAATTAAATTGAAAAATGATTTGCTGTTTCGAGTTTAAGGAAATTTACTTCGACGACAAAATATTTTAGAATTCCCTACTTCGGTATCCGCTTGGGATTGTTAACTTAAAGGTATTACTCCGAAACCAGGTGTACATGTATGCAGAGTGATGGATGTAGAAGAAACGCGACAGGTCCATTAGGGTAGAGCTATTCAACACTCGATGCTTTTTGCCTACCCCGTGAGGGATCTGGCGTGAAGATACGTATGTATGTAACTTAAAGGTGTCAAGAGAGTCCTTTAAGGCTAGTAACGCGTGCGCGACGCTTCTGGTGTTGCATGTTTCTAATGACAACGGTAACCCATTTATTTGTTTGTCAACCTAGTCACTGAAACACATTATTGTCTGAGTAACACGCTGAGGTATTAAACGTCGAGGTAAGCAGTTTAGTCATATCTCTAACAGGGTAAACATAACTGCGGATTAATGTATGTGAGTACAGGAACGTTTTGTAAAGAAGTAAATGACATTAAGTTACTATTGATGCTTTGCAACAGGATTTGGCTTTGTAGTGCAACACAAAGCTTGGATCCATAGGTATTAATTAAAGTAAAAGTCTTACATATTTTTTGAGGCTTACAAAGGTTTTAGACATCAAAAACGTTTTGAAGTCTGCAATTGCTGCGGAAATGGGAGAACAG
This sequence comes from Mimoniades ocyalus, assembly GCA_018245615.1. NCBI lineage: Eukaryota > Metazoa > Arthropoda > Insecta > Lepidoptera > Hesperiidae > Mimoniades > Mimoniades ocyalus. The sequence goes on along the minus strand of DWDV01001178.1, from coordinate 11,065 downwards.
CGCAAAGAGCTACAAAAACAAGTGTTCTACCAAAAAAAACACTACAAAGAGAACTAGGTTTTAAACGAATTTCGTACTATTGGTGTTTGGCTTAGGAAGTTAAAGAACACCATTTTCGCTCAGCATTTCCATGAAACACGTTTCAGCATTGACTTCTAAAGGCATTTTGTAAAGGGTTTTCGGTTTTGTAGTGAAACAGGTGGGGTAAAAGATTCTGAAAGTTGGTGTGCGATTCGTTTCTGAAATTCGCTAGCTGGAAATCAGTGCAATTCGCACATTTCTCAACGTTCACATATTTTACATTTCGGAATTTATCTGGCTTAACCTTACCTGGTCTACGATAAACATCTGTATAATAAAACAGGTCATTTGAATTTAGTTACGTAGTTAGTCGAGTAGAGGTAAAAGTGGTAGAGCAAATACCACTTTGGTAATATAACATAACATTTGGTACAATAAAATAAAAACTAAGGGGAAGATACAAAATGTACGTTATTATTTTTGTTATTAACAAAGGAATGTCAAAACATTATTATATACTCCCACATAGTTTTAATTGCCTGTATTCATCATACAGTGTTTGTTAGAGTCAATTAATTTTAACCGGCGAATGGCGTTGAGATGAATAGGCGAATTTGGGAATTCAGGCTCTATTTTGAATAACAGGCCTAAAATAACACTATTTTTTAACAGTAATACGTAGAATTACTCTTGTAATCCCCGAAGCGGTAGGTAGAGTGTAGTGTAGAGGAGTGTAGAATACTCCCACGTTACTCCAGTTATGTTTACGTTCCATTATGGAATAGGTGGTGAGCCCATTGACACATACCGGGAACTCTCCAGACTATGACCAACTACTAGAAAATCTAAGTTAGAAATATCCAGTAGTACCTGAGCCGGGATTTGAACCCAGGACCTCTCACAAAACGACAAACGAGGCAGGCATTTACAGAAATACTTACAAAAAAATAACATAAGTAACAAAATAATTTGTAAGTAAACGTTTTCTATAAATAGTGAACTACGATCAAGCCTTGGTTGATTTGTTGGAAACGGGTCTCGTCTCATAACGATTAGAGTTACGACAATTGCCCACCACGTTAGTGAAGTGCGCATTGCACACGGTTGAAAGGAGACTAAGGAAAACTTTAGTCTTCAGATTTATTCGAAATATCTGATTACACAGTTACCGTGATCTATATTAATTATTTAGTATTACAACTTTTATTAGAGACGTTTTTCCAAATGTTGCAAACATATGAAGGGTAGTGAGAAATATACGTTTAAAATTATTTTTTTGGTCACGTTTCCCTCTAAGGTATCAATAGCAGCGATACTGTGTTAACAATATCGGGGTATTTGTGGTGTGATTGACTAAGGGCAAATGTTATACGTAGGTTGTACGCTACTGAATACAGGGAGGCCGATCCGTGGAATAACTTTCACTCTAAGATCCTGGACATGACGCAATTACCGTAAACAAAGTCTAGAAGAATACGCCTGGCGACGGCACTACCCCTTGTCCAATTGTTTTTGTTGTTTTATAATGTTAATTGTTTAAACGTTTTCTTGGCTCTGACAGAAGAAAGAAGGAAAAACAATTATTGGTATATAATTAATGAAACTTCTTGTAACTTAAGCAGTTGTTGCAAGGGAATTTTATCTCTTTCATACCATGTTACGGTTCTTTTAATACAGTTTTCTTTTAATACAGTACATTCTTTTAAATACAGTTAGTTTTATGAATTAATTACTTTTATTCTGTTGTACAAATACTGTTTGTTTTATAAATATGCCACTTTTCTTCTGTTGCATGAATACGGTTTATTTCATGAGTTCGTCACCCTCTATGCATACATTTTGTTCTAAATTATCATTTTTCATTTAATTCACCACTGGACATTCTAAAGACCTGAGTCAGTTGTATAACGGAAATTTTGGTATATCACAAGTTAATTTAATTTATTTAATTTAATTTTAATTTTATTATTTATTTATATTATCATTACAATGAGTACATACATTAATAAGGCGAATGAAGTAATAACAGGAGAGTTAGTTGAAAGACAGCCGTATTTGATTGACTGTAACTAATGGAGGGCTGTGAATTTCTCCATACATTTTCAGGTCCCTTATGGAGTAGGCCGAAGGCATCGCACGCCAAAGTTTCTTTATCCTTGCTTCCCTGACCTGCTTCGTCTACATTTATCACTCTCTTCATACGCACACGCTGGTACGCACTTCTGTTAATATCAATATTACAATAACACTAGACCTCAGTGTAATAGCAGCGACATTGTAGTGGTTTAGAATTTAGCTTCCCACTCCAACGGTCTTAAGTTGAAATCCTAGCGAGTGCCTCTTTATTCGCATTAGACTTGCCTGGCAGTTATGGCTTTATACCTTCTCATTGTGGGAAGAGACCGTGTCTTGCAGTGGAACGATTAAATGGTTGATAATAACAATGGGTGTAAACAGCGCGTTATGGCAATGTAAGTGATGGAATCATCTAAAGCTCTAAGGAGGGTCCTTTGTATAATCTGGTTATGTAACTTCTAGAATATAATCGGATTTTAGGCCACCCTGTCAAGTCTAGGTCACCGAATTACGATCTTGTAATATAATTATGTTGTTGGACAATAGTTTCTCGTTTCTGTGGTTCCAATGTAATTTTATGACGAATATAATTTGTACCTCTATTATTTAAACGTATTTATATTATGCATGTTTCTTTGATGGCTATATAAATGTTATAAAAGGGACACCATGAAAGTAAATGTAACTTACGGAATATGGGCATGGATTTTTATATACAATATTTTATTACGTATATTAATACATTTTCACTTTTATAATATTTGACAAGTCTTTTTATTGATATAAAAGATAAGGGCCTCAGCCTCTGCTCCAAAAGGGCTAGTTGGAAGACTTCGTTTATATCTGAGAACATAATGGTGGTCTAACAATGAACAGATTTTTTCACGAGTATTCGTCACTGGCGTGAGATATTTACTAAAATCGCGGTGTAGGAGGATTGGGTTACAGAAATAGTGACAGTTAGTTGATGTAACGATTATTTACTACTAAGTACACGAGCCAACGAGCAGCGGATATCGGCTTGTAATTTGATACGTCTCAATGAAGCACAAAATATATTGTAGGTACTCATGTTACGATTTATCTGTCTTTGGATCACTGAATGGTTACAAGAATGATCAAAATCGTAATGCACGGAAACAAAATATTTATTAAACACACGGAAACAAATATTTATTAAACAAATTAGTAAAATAGATAAGGCAAGAAAAAAATTATATAATGGCGTCATGTTTATAATTGGCTTTCACTACTAAGTTACAGGTTGAGCTACTGATTTCTTCCAAGACAAATGTTTGTATGATAACCACAGAGTTTATAACCTGTCTGGTTCCCAAAAGTGCTAACTCTGAGTAGTTCGCTATTATTATCAATCAAATAGTACAATATTATTATCAATATTAGAGTACCCTTGCGTACTAATGTACTACAACAAAGTAGTTGTTTTGTTAGCGGTACCCATTACATAAAAGTACAAGCCTTTCATCATAGCAGCAGGATATAAAAGAACTGGTAACCCTGGCTGGGGCCTGAACACGAACCTAGCACCTTCAATAGTTCACTCTATCAGCTATAAAGAATGTGGAATCTAAATTAAAACGTAATCCCGGGGACTGAGCGCGTTTCCTTAACGAGTATCAATCTTAAACTTAGTATTCACGTATATATTACGATAAGACATTGTGTTATCGTTAGACGGCAAACGATATATTATGTGTTATGTATAATTCAAACGTAACATTACACCTATAATCTCCGAAGAGGTCGGCACAGTAAAGTAGTAGACTTCCACGTTCCATTAATTACGTTTACGTCTCACTATGGAATACGTGGTGAACCTATTACCGGGCACATTTCCGTATTCCGAGCCAATACTATAAAATCTAAAAAAAAGTAACATCACGCCTGTAATCTCCAAAGACGTAGGCAGAGGAATGTAGAAGACTCCCACGTTTCACCAGTTACTTTTAAATTCCACGATGGAATAGGTGGTGAGCCTATTGCCATATACCGGGCACATTTCCAGACTCCGAGCCACTACTAGAAAATCTAAATTAGATGAAATATAAACTTGATGATCCAGTGAGGTCAGAGCACATCCACAATGAATAATTTTGTATGTAAAATTATACAAGAAAAACTTATTAGGCAGCTTAAAATTCTCTTTCATTCGGTATACAACGCGTGTGTTTTTAGTAAACTTTATTATCCAGTCGGTAGCGACAGCCTCCTATCCAAACGTCCTATCAAAAGAACAGAGTAGAAAAAACATCATGAGATTTATTAACATTACATAAGCAATATTCATACGGATAATTTAAACTTATGTACGCTTTGAATATATTGTAAAGGGTCGAGAAGCTTTTGCCGCAAATACGGGATTGTTTATGTATCAGAGAGCCTTAATGTTGCTAGCATATATCGTAACTATGGACATAATTCACACCTAATACCAAGCATTACTATTAATGCCCTTTAACAATTTGTTGGGTCTTCTTAGTTGACCACCTATAAGAATTAGAATTACAACATGCCAGTATTTCCCCGAAGGCGCATTCAGAGGTGTGTAGTAAGTACTTCTACGTTTATTTAGTTATGTTATACTGATAGAATAAAGATTCAGCCTATTACCACACACCAGACAAACACTAGATTCCGTGGTAATAGCGGGAATGTCAGGTTAAAAAAACTCAACAACACTGTGCCAAACCCATATCGTACCCATGACTTTTTGAACACAGTAGCATTTGCAATTGCGAGACCACCGAGACAGTTAACTTTTAACTTATACACTTTTGGAACTTGTTACATCTTTCATTTTATTTGACAGACACAATGAGCGTAAGAACATAACAATATTTTGACTCAGCTGCGTTGGTCGTGACTACGTCATATCTGATAGGAATATTCCTGCGTTCTTATCATAATTATTTTAGATGAAAAACGTATTCTATGTATGAATTAAAAAATATATTGTCTACGACATTTTTTATACTGCACTGCAGCATAAAAAACACGTGCGTAAAAAATACACGTACACTATACTCGTATGTATTCGATCTTAACTTGGAATTACTTTTTTTTATAATAATATAAACATATATTATCTTTTACACAATTAATATTTATGAAATTGCACTTAGTACCGAAGAAAGTAGACAACATTTGGTTTATTGGAGTCGCTTCAGAATTTAATGAATTTTGAATGAATTACGATTTATCTAGCATTTTGTTGCTCAATAGCCTTAATTCAATTCTAACCCTGCCATCCGTTACGCTTACCCAGCTCGGATGTCCGGTCACGCATCTGCCACTAAATCCAACATGTTCGAGATGAATATTCAATTCCGAATTATGTACGTTAACCTAACATGTTCACATATTATAAAAGTTACATGCGTATATAACATAATGTTTCTGTATTGTAATAAATTGTTGAATAAAAAATTCTGTATTTTTTCAGTTGCCTCAATTTCATGCTGGCTGGAGTAATATTCATTTTGAGCATCGGAAGTTCATTGGCGGAATGTCATAGCAAACACTTCGCCCGATGACTAGATTAACCGCGTCCACAAGCCATGCTTTGAATTTTCTAACAAAGGAAATTTCGTCGGTTTCGCCTTTCAGGTGGGTAACCACTGCCAGCGAATTTTCATGACATTCCGGAATCGACAAGTAGGAACTAATTTGGATTGCTATCCCGATACTCGATAGATGTATTGAACAAAGTTGACCAAAAAATTCCGACAGCGTGCAGCGGTTTGATACGATTCCCATCAACTCATCTTGGCGTACACTCAGACGTACAATCAGACGTACGTAACTGGGCTACATGGACGTCGGTCTGTTTTTGGACGGGCGCAAACATTGTTTGAAAAGACCAAAACCATTATTGGCATAACCTGTAAGAAACTGCAGTATAAACGTAACATTACGCCTGTAATCCCTGAAGAGGTAGGCACATATCCGGACTCCGAGCCACTACTACAAAATCTAAATTAGACAATTTAGTAGTGCCCGACCCGGAAATTGAACCCAGGACCTCCCGATTGGCAGTCGCACTTGTAACCAACACGACCAACGAGGCAGTACTTTGTATTCTATGCATATAAACACATAGGAATTGAATTTCCATAGTGTTATGTAGTGTGTTACAGTTTAAACACTGTGGAATAGAGACTAGGATTGAAGTATTGATTTCTAACGGAAAGTTCGACACCAGTGTACACCGACTTGTTTAGATTAAAATGTAGAACCTTTTAGACGATTACTTACTATTTCTTCTGTTACATATCAAATTATATAAATTATTCAGTTATTTTAACACATATTTTTTATTAACTTCATATACAGAATCATGGACTGCGAATTATAAAATTTGTATTGAGGATCTACATATTAAACGCGAAAGTGATAGATTTTGATTATGTTTTGTAGGAATTGGATACAAATATACTCGTAGTTCAAACTGTTATATAAGACAAAGAATGGCGTCTGAGAACGCTTTTAATCAAACCCTATGAGATTGGAATCAAATATCGTTAAAATTTAGTTTTCTTTGACTAAACTGACTACTGTTGACAGCTAAAAAAGCTAACTGATTAGAGTGATTAGTAATTGGTAGACATAACTATGACAAGAAACAAAAAAAATGAAATGTACTAGTTCTTACAGATTCATTTTCGGGTATACAGAATTTTTTTTATAGTCACATATTTTACTTCAAGAAAGGTTTATCTATATTATGTTTATTTTTAAGTATTACGTGCTTACCCATGGACTGAGCTTAGGTTACATAGTTGTGTACTAGTAATTGAACGAAAGTGGTGATTTGGTTACAATTTACACAGCCGCTCAAAGCGAGACAAGGTGCAAGTTGGAAGTCGTGAACTACGAGTACAGTTCACAACTTGGTTCTGATTGGTTCTCTGTCGCGCTTCCGAGTCGATTCCGATATTTCGACAGAATTCCTACAAAGTTATACGTAGCATATGATCAATAAACAATATTTATATCATCTTTTAATTAAGTGCAAGAATGTAAATATGTAAAGATAATCAATATATGGATTTTAAAGTGTTTTGAATTGAAAAATAGTTTTCTGACACAAATTTTAAAGGACATATTATGATGATAGGTTGAATTCAGTAGAAGAGTTTTTGTTGAACACTTTATTATTAACAATGACTTAAAAATTGCTGTTGTTACTTCACATTAAGCATCATTTGCCATGGTGGTTTGTAATTTCAAACCGTAACAATATTAAAAACGCTCGGCGGGGATTGGAATCAAAAGTGATTACTCCAGCCATTAACATCCTTCATTGTGGCATATAGAGCGAAAGCTGCCGTGTTCCATTCACCGAATGCGTGCATTACAGGTAACTAGTTTGCACGGGTACCGTTGTTTTCCTTCCGTTTCATGAAAAAATGATAGTTAATCACGAACCACTCGACATGAGTGTGGAAATTGTTGGCTGAGAGCTTTAACGTCGATTTTTGTTTGTATGTAGGATAGACAATGATATAAGTTTAGATGATGACAAAATTTTCTAATCATATAACTATTATGGAGATAAGAAACGAGTATGAAATGATCCTTGCTAGGTATAATCTCCTCTGGGAGATTATATATTACCATGAACTACACCCTTCAATACATTTTTTATAGGGCGCGCATCAGTAACATTTGTTGTTTTGATTTGCTTAGTCACCATCATCGGTTTTAGATCACTGATGGGCTCCCAAGTGAACGCCGTCGCGTCCAATTCTCACCATGCAGCATCTAGCTTCTGCCTGCAGCGTTGCGTAGTCCGTTACATGATCTAGCCCTAAGCCATTGTCTTCTACGTTTACTAAGCCGAGTATGTTTATACGCCAGTAATAACCGTAATGGTGCAACACGGCGGCTTAAACAGTTACGATCGATAAATCACGCTCGGAAAGACCAGTTCTGAATAGATGATAACAAATTTGTATATACTATAGTTGTATATACTTATAAAGGGTATTATAAAATATAAAGCGTATGAAATTGGAAATATAGAATGTGACTATATTCAATACAGAGAGTACACCTATGAACTTTAAAATTGCTTAATGAAAGCTCATTATTTCCAAATAAAATTATTTTTTTATTGAGAAAGTTAACGTATCGCATAATTGTTTATATGTTTATATTCTAACCCAAGAATGCCTCGTTTGTGTATTTTATCAACTTAAACCGACGCGTAATTAAAAAAGTATACAATAATGGAATGCACGGTATCACCTCTGAAGGAACGGTCGAGCGTTCATTTGTTATGAAGTGACTGAGCAATGAAATTGTACTGTTTTTTTAAGCGTTTTTTTTTAATTCTCGCATTGTAGGAATCACAGTTGGGACAAGAATTCGGTGTATGTTTTTAAAATTACAGTTGCCGGGACTTTTACATTTCCTGTTCATGTACATTTTGAAATATTATTATTATCTATACTAATATTATAAAGCTGAAGAGTTTGTTTGTTTGTTTGTTTTAACGCGCTATTCTCAGGAACTACTATTCTCTGGAACTATATTATTTTTAGTATCATTCTCAAATTTGTATTTTATAAATCTGTTAGCTCAAAATATAATTTTAACAACATCAGGAAATATCAATACAAAATTATCGCGCTACACCGGTTGAAACCCACATAATTCACATGCCGGGGCCTGGCTTAGCCAAGTTTGTATTCAGCGAATAGTTCGTACTGAACACAAAGCGGTAGATACAATAAGGCGGCCGATGTTGTATTGAACCGTGCAAGTGATAAATTATAGGATAAAATACCACAACATCTATGACACCAAATAGACGAATAACTCTGGTTTTACGACTCTCGCATACTTCAATAAAATTCACACATTTTTTAAAGCTGATTCATTCCGACAAAGTCGCAACGATAACGCAACACAGCAAGAAACATTTCATTTGTCACAATAGTTACCACGATGAACTGCTACTTTGTTCCTAGTTTGATGTCTCAACGATCTATTCTGCCTGTTCTTGTTTCGGGTATTTATGTATATATGTTTTATTGTTCATTTTGTAGAACCATTCTTTTCTTGACTTTCTATTCACTTACATCATCGTATTTATGTCACTCAGCTACAGTTTTCAATTTTTGTTTAGACTGCTATTGTAATTTGGTTGATTAGATATGGTGTGGATTTTTGCGTTGTTCCTTAGATGTATTTGCTTACGTTGTATGATATTTATCGGTTAAGCGCAAATTCTCTGTATAATACTTTACATCAGTTTTTACGGCTACGATTGGATAGAAATTTAGAATTAGCTACGTTTTGATAGAGTTCTTTCAGTTAATTTACTTGGTTTTGGATTAATTTGGTTACGGTATTTAACTATCCTTTCCAATGTGTTAACGAATTCTCGACCTTGCAATTTGGAGTTGAAATAAAATAACATTAAAAATTTGCGCCTATCCATGAGGGGTCTGCCCATAATCCCCACATTGGGCATGCGGGTTCGGGATCTCAGGGCATTAACAGAAGAGTTAGAATGATAGAAAATCATGTCTGTCATCATGTCATCATTATCTGTTGTATTTTGTTGAACATGAGTTTCCTTTAATAATGAGAAGGGTTATCGTCGAAGTCTGTTATGACGGACAAAGGTGGATAGATACCTACATATATTTCTTACACTATTGAGAACATTATAGACAACTCTAAAGTGTACAGGTTTGTTTTGATATAGAATGTGATAATAATTAATCTTAAAAATGCATTTATTTTCGTGAAGAAGACTTAAATGCTAGGATTTAAACCCACGATGCTAGGAATGAATTGTAAATGATTGAATTCTATATCATTAAGTTCGCACTGCTTCTACGCATATCTTATTACAAAATAAATGTTACAAAAATTACAAATTCTGTTACAAAAATAAATGTTACAAATAAATACAAATGTTACAAATAAATGTTACAAAAATTACAAATTACACTGCTTCTACGCATATCTTATTACAAAATAAATGTTACAAAATCTTATTACAAAATAAGTGTTCATAATTTCTGTACTTTATCTAGATTAGGCGTGTATCTACAAATCTTACGCTTTAAGTGGTGTATTAGATCATTACAAGTGCGTTCCAGTTGATATAAAAATAAATGGCATTGGTATGCAATCAATAGATACTTATCACATTTAGTAACGAATTCTAGTGAATATTGCCTACTGTGATAATTGCCTACTGCCGTAGAGTAGACACATTGACTTTAATATAAATCTTTTAAATTACAAATAAATTATATGGGAAACTAAGCATTATTGTGCTACTTAAAGTAAATGAATTTCATAACGTCAAAGTCAAAATTCATGAATTATAACTTGATTGATACGCCTTTTTGATCACTTAGAAATTCCCACCACTTTGGCAAGTGTTGTAACCTTTTGAAAACGCAACACGGAAAGAAACATCAATAAGATTTGAATTCTATTTTTATAGGACTAAAGTTGTATATAACATCAGCTAGACATGCGTTTTTTCTCCTACTGTACAAGTTGGAACATTTGGTTTATTAGTGTGTGGACAGCTATGTCCCGTTTATCCTCGCAAAGGGGAAGGTCAGGACCCTTTTATTTCAAGAGACGTAAGGTAATTGACAGTGTAAAGGTAACAAGGCATAGTTTTAAGTTTTTTTATATGTTGACATTTATATTTCTGTGTTGGCCGTTTCAAGCCGTTGCTTGATTGGGGAGGCGATTTTGCGTGGGGCCTCTGCTTTGTATACTCTCTTGAAATCTGAGAAAACAATATGAACTCTTGTATCAATCGCAAACTGAAGAAACTTCTTTTACTATCGTTTATATAACATTATATTAATCTTAACGTAACGTAACTTCAGGCCTGTAATCCCCGAAGAGGTAGGAAGAGGAATGCAGAACACTCCCACGTTTCACCGGTTACGTTTACGTCCCACTA
>DWDV01001177.1:0-13903 GCA_018245615.1 Mimoniades ocyalus | reverse complement strand
GATGTAGTATTTCACAGAAATGAAAGTGGCGGTGTACTCGATTAATTACAGCAGATGAAAGTACAACAATAATCTAATAACATCGATTCGATCCCAGTGTTGACAATCTCAGCTCCGAAATACATCCAAGTGAATTAACGACCTGACGTTTCGTTTCTCGCACGGCGACATAATATAATTAAATTGCGTAATACTATGTTTTATAAGGACAAGAAACACTGATATTAATCAGTTGCGTTTTGGTATTTTAAAGCGATGCGTCATATTTAGGTATAACTTCCAATAAAGAGGAAAACACATTATAGCAATAATGACATGTATTAAAGAGGAATAACGCCACGCGTGTAATCCCCGAAGATGTAGGCAAAGAAGAGTAATAGACTCCCACATCTTACCAGTTACGTTTGCGTCCCATGGCGTAATAGAGGATGAGCCTAATGCCATACATCGGGCACAAGTCCAGACCTTGAACCACTACTAGAATTTTCGACTCGAAAAGCTGAGTTGGAAAAATCTAATATATTATCCGACCTAGGATTTGAAACCAGAACCTCTCGATTCTGGGCTCAATCAGTGCTGTTATTAAAAGATATTAACTTAAATTTTAAATTGACGATTACTGTCCTTAAGAACTGTAAATCATTACGAGGAAATGTTCATGGGAATTCATACGTCATCCGCATACGTGACCGTGGCAGGGATATCCCATCCATACCATTACCGGCCTACTGGCCGTTGTTAAATAATACAACGTGTTCAAACTCCCAATGTGTTCGATTGAAATGATTCAACTGTCAGTGTTCCTATTGACTTGTTCATACGGAACATTCATTGTACATGATTATTTGGGAATTCTGTAAAATTATCTGTTTAGAGAAGTGTATTATAATCCCCGAAGAGGCACACTGCCATGTTTCACCAGTTACGTTTACGTCTCACTATGTAATAATTAAGGAGTATATTGCCATACACCGGGCGCATATCCAGACTCCGAGCCACTACTAGAAAATCTAGGTTAGAAAAATCCAAAACTGCGTGACCCGGGACTTGAACCCAGGTCCACCCGATCAGCGTCGCGCTTGCAACCAACACGACCAACGAGCCAGTCAACGAGTTTTTTTAAAGAAACGTACTGTGCACGGACTCAGGTATACACACATACGTGTTGGTACCTGTACGCATATGGACTTTTTTCACAGATATATCTTTACAATTTATGCGTTATTGTTTGATGTAAAATAAAATTCTACGTAGGAGGTATCTTTCATAATCTGGGAATTAACTGTTAGAACTTTTACTATCAGTGATAAGCGTGCACATTTGAGTCATATTTTTTTAAACGCTCTTTGCTACTTCGTGAAAACGTTCCACGCTCACATTAGTGTTTGGCGGAATTATCTGGTAGTTGTTGTGTATAGAATTTAAGAGATGTTTGCTGTCAATAGAAAATTTATCACTGCTATCGTCACGGCGACTAATGCGAGCTTAAGAAATTAATCGCAACCATATTACGTCAAAATATTTTAGAAGAGTTTAACTATCAAGAAATGATGTAATCTCATTTCAACTAGACATCCATTATCAAGCGCAGAATCCTCTCTTAATCTTAGGTCGTAAACGGAAATCTTTCGCTGAACGCTTTAGCATTATCGTTGCGTTTGTCGTAGTCACCTGTACTCGTATAATGCTGGCAATAACCTTACTTATTATCCTTTACGACGAGTTAATGCGACTTGTCGCCAGTCAAACATTTAGAGCTATCCGTATAAAAAAAGGACGTGTCCGTCGTCTGCGCGCGATTTGTAGGCGCGCGCGCTTGGAAAATCATTCGATCGCATCGACCGCTAGAGTCGAACGTCGATCGATCGGAAAGTGTCACACCGAGATCGTTTTTCCCCAATCGGGCTATGAAATTTTTTAAATTTACATTTTTTTTTAACTGTCTAATTTAAAGTTCTCAGTGATTTTGTAACTGCGGCGTCATTCTCGATGAGTACTGCGGGATAATGTGTCGTACCAACGTTGTTCTCATTCAAATCGAACACCATTTGATTTTGAACCGATTCACGGACACCCTGAAGATATTTCGGCTCCTGATGCTCCAGCGCGTCTTGCCCTCTCAAAGAACTGTGTGGATTTTCTTGTAATTGTGTTTACATTTTTGTGAAAAATTGAACATTGCAATATCCTCTGTGTTGCGGCGGTTTTGATTAAAAGAAAATATTAAAGAAACCTCGTCAAGATGATGTCCAAAAAGCAGCTGGCTTGCATGCTGGCCTTGCACATAGTATACCTTTTAGTGGGTGCGAGTATTTTTTACCATATCGAGAGTCCCTTGGAAATGGCGCAAAGGGCCGAAGACAAATTGGAACGGCTCGAAATTCAAAGTAAGTAACGCCTAGCATTATTTATTCGCATTTACTGGAACTACTTGACCTTAACACTGCTTGAGAAATTATATGCGTATACTAGTTTCCTTTTTCATATCAAGTATCACGGCAATTACCTCATGCTTTTCGCGTTCTTCAATAATCACAACTGCGCCGGGCGGGTGACTACAAAAAGCTATATGTTTATGTATAATGAAGCATTACATATTACATTTCTTAATATTTTTTATGGCGTTTTTATATAATATGTGATGACATCTCGTGACAAACGTAAATATAGTTATACCTGCAGACAATATTGCATCTAATTTGAAAAACTAAATTATTTTAAATTGCATAATAAGCATTCATCTTAATCACTCATGTATTATGTTAAAGTGTACATAAATTTTCTTTTACTGTTTTCACGGTAAATAATTTATTATTGTTAACATAGAACCGTTTTTTATTAATAATCATTATAATCCTAATTTCTCTGTTATTACGTAATCCGTTTAATATTTATTATTTTATGAAAATCCTACTTTACAATGAATCGTTTGAGGTAACTCGCTGAAAAGAGCAATTTAGCGATTTTTGTCCAATATATAAGAGTAACATTCGCCATAACGTTGCTAACCACCGATGTAACCTTCCATTAGATTGCTGGATAGTAAATAAATGCAGTATTCATACAGTAGCACAGCACTTATCAATCCACTCATGAGCCTATCTACACTTTATACAGCCGATATTATTGACAATTAATGTACTTCGGTACATCGCGTGGAGTAATCCAGTTTTTTTTATATTATTAAACCACTCATAGCATGTACGTATGTAGATCAAATTTTATTGAAGCGAAGTGGCCTGACTGTCTAGGATTAAAATGATCCAGAAAAATCAGACAAATAACGACTAGATGATTGTCAATAATCATCTAGGTTTAGTTCATATCGTATGTAGGTACTTTATAATACAAGTACGAATACTTATACAAGGTTAAGTAAAAACGTGCTTAACTTATATGTACATATATTCACTATTTTTAGACAACTTAAAGAGTTTTGTAACTAACGACCATAAAATTATACCATGGTACTGCGGGAAGTAGATCGATTTCAAAGAGATTGTTCTCAACCACTTACAAACTTTACACTCTTACCTAATTATGATCATTGTGTCCAACTGCATTAACAAATCGAAACTAGGTTTTATAAACTGGCAAAAAATCTAATATCTATTGAACAAAAATACATACATATTTATTAAGAATATTTAATTTAAATCATTTTAGAATAAAATCAATACCAATGTATATAATCTGATTTGCATGAGAGTAATTTGTTCAAAGCGGGCGATTGTTTTTTGTTTATAAAAAAAAATCTAATCACAATGTATAAGCTACAAATCGAATGCAATGTTTTTGCTTAATGTTCTTTTCATAAACTATGATTTGTCGTCTTCATTATTCTAGTTATTAAATTCATAATTATACTATATACTATTTAATAAAAACCATGTCTTTGCTTTCATAATCAAAATAATCTTCTATGGATTGGGAATACTGGCCCGTTTTTCCTGTGGGTAGTAAAGCTGTCTGCTGGGCGGAGACTGTAGGTTCGACTTTCAACAAATATTTCTGTGATGAATACGAGGGTCTGGATGTCTACATAAAGATTTATTTCTAAATATCTAACTAAAGATTTATTTCTATATATACATACATTTATTAGCCGTTTGGTTTCCGTAGCAAAGGCTCTATCTGTTTCTGATCCGATGACCGTGTGGGGGACTCCTAAGATACGAAAAAACGTATAGAATATTCTAACTGCTTAGTAATTAAATTCCTATACAAGTATTTAGTACAACTATGTCTTAACTACCTTGTCTTACGATTAGTATTGTAATCGCGACTTCCGGGTGAATCTATACATTCTCAACGCTCTCACTTCTGAGTAATTTCTACTTTGCTCTATTGAACATACAACAGCGACATTAATTCGTCTATAATTCCTTTGTTCATCAATTTCCACGGTAGTTGTAAAAAACACGCAACAATTGACAATGTTAATCGCCAGTACCTCGTCATACATTAGACTTAAAACGGTTTGTTTGTTACTGAGATTTATTTACGAGTGTCTAGACTCATCCTAGATTGATATTGATTGTTTTTCTCTTAGAAATTCTACATGTTTACTTACTACACTAATGATTTTCGCATCATTGTTCTGTATAATTTATGTAGTTATGTACTTAAAACTTTATAACAAATAATACGTAATTCATATACATAAAAAACATGTAAATGAAATACTTAAATAATATTTTGAGAGTGAATATGTTAAGATATTTTACGTAGGCAATCGTTGTATCGTCGAAGACCTTAATAACGATATAATAAGCTTCCGATCCTCCAACCCATATAATAATCATTTTCTAGACAAACGTGCTACGTCCTAGACTGGATTTAGTTTTCCATCAGGGGAGATTGCGGGCAAAATAATTATTTATTGCTAAATAAAAACGAAGAGATAGCCTAGACGTTTGAAATTCGACCTCTCACTCAATAAACTAACTCGTCTATTCCATAGTTGGACGTAAACGTAACTATTGAAATGTGGAAGTGTACTAAATTCCTCTCCTCATTCTCTGTAAAAATAATAATTTTGCTAAACAATAGAGGGATAATGAGAGGACACCAAGTTGACGTTGACGACGTCATAAACTATGTATTTTATTATTAAATGTTTCGTAAGTGTTTATATACATGCGGATTAACTCACGTATATTTTTTCGGTATGTCCCGACTAGTCATGTGTATAAACTGACTAATCGTAGTCATGAACAGTAATGTCGATGTAACTACAGCGAAACGATAAAAAGGGTTAATAATGATACTCGTGATTAAGAGGTTTATTTTCTACAGACCCGCGAAGGTACTCGTAACTGTCTATCTCACATGAACAATGAACTATTAAACTTTGATGTCATTTCTCGGACGCCATGAACAATTAAGCATACGACAGTTATCTAATAGGCGATTGAAGACATTACTCATAGTAACGTAAGCGTAAATGTGTGTACAGAGTACGGTGCCTAGGATATAATATGTTCTATACATTTTAATCAAGCGTGTAATGTTGTGGAAAATGATTTAGTTATTATTGATATACTTTTATGAGTTATACAATCATGAATATTGTTCATATTAAAACGCACAAAAAATGATATATGTACGAGAATGTACATTAGATTCATAAAAAATATTAAATATTGGTTTATTTAATTTTTTTATTTGCAAATGCAAGAGATTATACTTGATCTGCGTTAACACGGTTTTATAGATGGAAGCGTCTCGTGATGAAATGATATATGTATAAACAGATTAATCGTAACGTTTTCTAAGATAACAGGTACATAGATATAACTAAATATTTACTAACGATAATCTTCACATGCGATGTATTAGATGTTACCGCTGTTAAGGGGTGTAACTTCGGAGTGTCTTATTTATTTCTAAGGCACTAAGCATTAAAAGTGACCGACGTAAGCAGACAATAACCTCTACAATTGATTAATTTATAATGATCAAAACTAATCGCTATTAAGTAAACAAAAAAGCAATATCTGTATATCTATGTATCTATATACAGATATTAATACAAAGGTAAACTCTATTAAATTAACGATTTTTGTTACGAAGAAAGACGTTGTGGAATCGAATTTACTTTATCATTCATAATGCACGATTATTTAACCATTCGACAATTTATGAAGACTTACACTTAAAACTATTATAAATTTGTAGGTGCTGGTTCCATGTACAAATGTACATACGCATATTTTAATAACATTTCTACGTTCGTTGTTCTTTGATAAATATGTATGCTTATGAGTTACTTCATATTTGTAAAGAATTTCAAATATGTCATATCTACTTAGGATTAGTCTAGATATCTCTGCGGAGTGTAATATATGTGTCGTATTCGTATTAAACAATAATATGGTAACATATACATCAATATAGCTCGCGGATTGCATTCCTTGAGTAGCTGCAATAATGCAATCCAAATATTACTGTCGTATTATTCCATCGCTTAGCGTTTTTTTTTTACTTATAAATATAATGTATATGTATTTAAAGTATTTAAATACTTAAAATATATGTATTTAAAGTAAAAGACTTTTTTCTTTTTTCACTCAATTTGCTTGGCCGCTTAGTACCAAATCGTAGTGAAAGCTCTCTAGCAGGCCAGGTGTTGACCAATACAAATTTTTCTGTCATTAATAGTGTAGATTTTAAAGATAATTCCAAGACGAAGGCCGAGTTTGATCCCGGTGTATGGCAGTGCGCTCATCACCCTGTATTCCATAGTAGGATTTAAACTCAACTAGTGAAAAGTGAGTGTGCTACTCTCCTTTGTTTACCTCTTCGGGGATTGAAGGTGGTACGTTACGTTTTTTTGTTCTAAGTCAAATAAAGGTAATAAAAATGAGAACGATCTGTATATTATTATATTTTCAAAATATGCAACATCGTCAACTTTTTCTATCGGTCCTTTGTTGGTTACTAGAGCTAAGCCATAGACTGATGCAATCCAGATCCAAAAGAATATGAGGATAATATACAATTATATTATTTAACTATATAAATTTAATTCTTGCGTCAAGTAAAGATGTTCAGAAAACACACTCATAAATTTGTGGTTCATGTTGACCGTATTTAATTTTCTTATGAAAGAAACGCTTTTCACCTGCAGAAATAAAAAGTTTGAAACTTAAATATACGTCGACTCATCCTATACTAATGATCTAAAACCTAAATGTTTCATTAAAAGAGTACATTTGATCGCTCGTTCTTTGTAAGTTACTTTAAGACATCTCTTGGTGTCACTTTATAATATCTTACAAGTTACAATACGGATACAGATAGTTTTGTATTGCTTCAAAGTTAATGTTTTGTATCTTATTTCTGCCTATATTCAGCGTATAAATTTATAAAACAAGCGTTGTTACTTAGAAACGGAAATAGTTGGTAACAGAAACAGAAAAATAGTTGGTGACAGCAACAGAAATAGTTAGTTACAGCAACAGTAATAGTTGGTGACAGCAACAGTATTAGTTGATGACAGCAACAAAAATAGTTGATGACAGCAACAAAAATAGTTGATAACAGCAACAAAAATAGCGCTAGCAATTCCGCAGTCGACCTGTAAACAAACGGTTCACTTATCTTCCAACTCTGCATTATATATTGTGCCCACACAAAGACATGAAAAATTGTACAATAACGGTACGTTTGGCTTGGAATGCGAGTCATGTTCCCACCGGACCGAGTTAATATTTTCATTTTAGTTTAAGGTTGTACATTAAAATAACACTTATGTGTTTAAGTTACTTCTATATGCAAATTATGATAATGATACAATTAGAATCTGCAAACCACACATCGTAACAAAGCCTAGTAATACGTCGAAACGATCTCATTTTGAAAACGCATTACACATGTCCAAGTCATATGACATAGCCCTGTAAATATGTTCGTTAATGTTGTGACATATACATCAATACAGAACATTTACAGTAAATATGTACGATTTAAAAACAACTCGCTCGACTAATAAGGCAGTATTTTCGTAACTTTTCAAATGTATAGGTACTCAAAAATTATTTCTTAGGAAAACACTAAACGTTAAAACAAATTTAAATGCTTGTATTTTTAAAAACTCGATAAAACTTGTATTGTTAGTCACTAACAGAGATAAATGCGATCAATATTTTTGTTAAAACAATGGCGCTTATTTATGTATACATATACGAGTATATATATTTTTAATACATGTCAAGCATATGAGCTTTTATTTACAAGGCGTTACAATCTTTCGATTCAGAAAAGCTAAGTGTCAACCCCCAAAGTAGATGACAGCAAATGGAAAATTTTCACTACTTTCTTGATTAGCTTTAGAATGCAGAATGAGTAAAAAAAGTTTGAGAGTTAACATTTCCACAAACTCTATTAGCAAGCTTCCATTGATGTATAGCTGGTAACTGTCTATTATATTTTTTTAATCAACGAAATTCTAATCATCATTTTCACCGTTTTATCATTCGTAAATGTAAGTTACTTACATTAATATGACTAATAAACGGAAAGTTGTTATGAAAGAATGTGTAGGTACCTGTGTATATCAGAAGATAAGCCGTCTGAGATTTTTTATTATATTTATTTTTACAAACTACATTACACTGTATAACGAGTACAATTTAATAAACATTACGTCACATTTTAATTTAAAATTTCCTACTTATTTTGCATAATAATTGTTAACATTTTATTGAACTTAATTATAATGTAATTATAACATAATTAATTTATTCGCACTCAATATAAATATTTAACGGTAATGGCATGTAAGTGATTACTCTTTAGTTGAATTATATTCTGAATCGATATATGATGTCTTCTCTTCAATCATTATAATTATTCTGCAAGAAGGCGATTGTGTGGTAATGCACACGAAGTTGTATATTTCATTCAATCTAGGTTTATTATCATATATTTAGAATTATACATATATTAAAAGATAGTTATGAGTTCAAGTCTCTACTAGTATATAATATAAACTTGTATGTACGGTATCTATCTTTTATAGTATCTTTTTTAGTAGCACATAATGTCCATAGTGTAAAAAATATACTAATTTAATATTAAAGCAACTTTTATTGCATTACATAGCAATAATTTATTTAATAAAAACTTTGACTGTTATCATTACATCGTCGGAAGATCCTACTTCTACTTCCAATACTTTCTTTATGCACATGCACGTCACATTCGGTTACTTCTGTCTACCCCAAACTTAATAAAAGCTAATGTATTGATTATCATCAAATATTTGTGAGTAACAGAGATGTAACGATATTTCTCTAATCGTCATTTCATTTAAATCAATCAATAACAAATTAACTATAATCGATTAACAATACTAAAGTTTATAACACTTCCGAAGAATATTTACCCATCGCTATTATATTTATCTCCTGCTTTTCCTCTTATTATGAATGTCGTTAATCGCTTCCTTCTCTAATGAATTATCAGTTTATTAATATACTTTACTGTTTGTTATGAAATGATCACTGTCCATAACTTTACGTAGTACTAATAATTCATAGGGCTGTTATTAGAACAGTTGCTTGGACCGTAAAGGTTATCGTTTATGTCTTCATACTCATCTCCGGGCGATCTAGAGTGTGGTTGTATTCCATCGTAGAGTTCTAGAGAATTCTCTATGCTATGATTATGAACACCACTGCTGTACAAAGTTGTATTAATATTGCGTCCAGTTTGTAGAGTCCGATGCTTCGATGTCATTGTTCGTTTGTTGTTACATTACTAACTTACATTATCATCGTACACATCAAGTTTTGTCTTATACTTTCGTACCGGATTCTGAGAGTCCAATTTTCCTTAGTACCTACTAGGTGTCTTGATAACCTTTGAAGATAATAAGTAGGAAAACGGAGAGTCATCTACGAGTACATCACCCTTATAATGTATCCAAATATACAAGTATTTAGCAACTCTACTCAATTATAATACAAGAGAAATCCTAACGAAAAACACATTTCAAGATGTATATTGACTTCATACATTTAATTAGTAAAAGCTACATGTTATAATATTCAAGTTGGATAGATCCAATGTTAGGTGTAGTCAATTTCGGAATCGAAGTATTGATTTAGTACTGCTATTGATTCTCAGTCAGTCAGTCATAAGGGTACGTTAAAAAATATGTTAATAGGTATTTCCAAACTGCGAAGGAATTTCTCATGGAAGCACTTAGCATAATCTTTTCAAGAAATGCCTGACACTGACCACACTGGTGATATCTTCATTGGTGGGATCCAGTTTTAGTAAGGTATCCCGTACATTTTTATTTCTTATTATGTAAAATACATTGCAGTTAATCTTCGCTTCTTTATGTTATGTATATGTACGTCCAAATATGCGAGTCAAGTTCTTAACTTGTGCTGTAAAATCATTGGTTTCCATTGTTAAGTATCAATATATTGAATATATCCTTCTCTTAAAATGGATAATCGGACACGAGCCTTAAAAAAATTCATTGAATAATTGTCACAGTAATTTTAAAAACGTATCTTGTTCTTCCGAAGATAGATAGAGGTCCAGCGAAGGCCGGACGTTAGTACAAAAGCCTAATAAATTCGATTTATCTGCAAAGTGTCGTTCAAGGTTCAACTTTGTAACCGTTATTCTTGCATTTTTATTTGCTACTTGAATAAAGTCAGTCGACGGCTTATAAACTTAGTGATTTGTTGCTGATAAAAGTTATTTCCCAGCTATTAATAATTTAGTCTTAAATCTTTAGGGAGAGCCATTTATAGGACTCTTGAGCTCGGTGTTCTAAGAATGCAGTAATGTTTTGGTACATTTCTTTATGTAGTTGTAGTCTTGTAATCGTCACAGCAATCTTTGATTTTAATACATTATTTGCTCTATGTAGAGTGAAAGAGTTCCCCCATGTGACGGAAATATCCCTTTAAACCTATTTATTAGCCATCATGTAAGACCTATTTTCTAACTGACGTTACTCATAACATGTACTTTTCCTGACGACTCATTTAAGATTGTCCATATCGTGGCGCATCTGAGCTAACCCGCTTTAAGAAGTGAGTTATATACTGCTGATCAGCAAAAAAAAATATTAATGACGCATTTGCGGTCTAACTAATAAAAAAAATTAACTGACATTAAATAAATTTTGAAATTAATAAAACATTTTCAAACTATTAAGATAATGGCATTATAAGGGCGCATTCGTCTTCCTTGTGCGATCCAATCAATAACTAAAACAAAACAACATTTACTAATTACCTTAAAATTTTGCATAAAATTAAAAAACAGGGAAAATTTGATACGAATATTTGTAATATGCGTAGATTATGTAACACATTACAGCAGACAAGATTAGTACAAGGTAAGTGATAATGTTGTATATGTATATCTACTGGATTATTGTCTCCGAATTTGTTGACATTGGACTCTATGCGACTCTACACGTTTTTATGAGCAAAGGAAATATGGTCTTGCCGATGGAACGAGCTGCACCATTGCCAAGTAACGAATGGAGTAGAAACATTTAAAATCTATTCTACGAGGATGACGAGTGTAGTCGGAGGAAAATAGTTGTGGGTTGTGATATAGAGCAATACTTTAAGGCCAAAGACGTTCCAGCTTATTAATTTACTTTTCGATATATTTGATACATAGAACGAATCTATGTACCCGATATATCGAAAAATGTTCATGATTCGAGTCGTATTTGACGAAATAAACAAACATATGATTGTAAGCGCACTACGGTCTGTGAGAATTCACATTGAAGTTACTGACAAGGCTTTTAGATTCTTCAATAAAACATAAGTAATTTCATAGCAGCTACGAGTTGGGAATCATTAGTTACTCTATTGACCAACCGTGTTAAGTTGGCGGAAATTTCTAGTAACATTAAAATTCTGCGGATATATTTGAGGAAGGCATAAGGAAAAACGAGGACATGAACTACCTTCTTACTCTGCTGTATGAATCTTTTATGACCACCGGGAAAAGGACTTTTCCTCATTATGATAATTAGTTCCACTATATTCTGAATTCTTTCTCAATTACTACGTTTAATTTACAATGATTATATTTATGTTTTATGTTAATTAAAACTCATCGTTGTCATACAACACTGGAAGAGGTACTCATGTTAACCCGATCTGTATGCTGTTTATAGTACAAATTATTAATTTGCGGGTCATTATAATGCATACACAATGTTCGGTATTTTTAAATCGGTAGTGCATATTTTTACGTAGCATCACACCAAATCATTAGACCTGGAAGAGTAAGATTTTGCGCGAAGTTTCCTTGTATGACGTAAGTGACCACTAAGAAAGATGCTTGAAAATTTGATAACATTAAAGTCTGAAATTTAAATTGGAATTTTAGCTCAAGGTTGGAAACAATAGGTTACTGTATCACTTTTTTCACAATATGTACATGTCGTGATGGTATAAAAGAGGAAATTTAAAAATATATAAAAGATTGTTATTCTTGAAGTTAAAAAATTTCAAAACTATTGTACACTTGTACACCATGCAGTACCTACTATTAATGTATAACAATGGAAACGACATTATTTGCAACATTTCTATTTACAATATGTTAACTTGACTTCTTCGAAATCGATTTTTCCTTTCTGTTTACTATACACCTTTGTGTTTGCTGTCTAATACATTATTACATCGTGTTGCAAATGTTAATTTTAATGCAGGTAGTAGCACTTAGACTTTTGATTTTGTTAATATTTGAGGCGGTAGGCGAGAATAAGAAAATGACGGTTCATTGAAATGTGGTGGATTTGAGGGAACGTTTGGTTTTTGAACATCGCAATCTAATAATGCAATTTGGTATTCTTAAATGTGAGCCATTTAACTTATAAAGTGTGTTGTGCGCAAAAGGGGTAAGTTGCATTATATAACATTAACGTAAAGCTCAGGCCATTAGTTATAATGAAGGTTGTAAGAAATCATGTTTTCGGTATTTGCGTATGAAACAAAAACAGGAATATTTCCAGGTGTATATGTATAAAGAGAAATAAACAAATAACTGTGATAAGTTGCTGTATTGACTTATATAAAAGAAAATAGGTAAATTAATGACTTAACAAATTCCTCATTTATAAGTTGGTGTAATTACTTCGTTTACAAGAATAACTAATCAATATGTAATTAAATTCATAAGTCCATGTAAGGCCTGGTTGAAAGCCACTGCAATGATTCTGATTATAACAATAATATTATAAAAATAAGGTTAGTTTTAATAATGTCATAGTATTTTGCACGAACGAAAAATTAACGATTAATTTACCTAATTAACATAACTCAATTACGATAACATCATAATTATTTTTAAACAATGACTATTAAGAAAATGTGTATTTTTAACGTAAGTTTCCTTTATACATCAGACTATGAAACAAATTTTTTTGAGAGTTTGGTTGCTAAATGTATTGCATTCTTGTTAAATTAACTTAACTAATAACATTATGTACCTAATCTTGATGAATGCAAGTGCTGAGGGCAATCAGAACTCACTTATCTTGACCGAATAGATCAGATCCTGGCTGATAGGGGACTCGAGAAGTCTCCAAACAGGCAAGCTACTATGAAGACAATAATGAATGTAGAACGTAGAATGTAGAATCAGGTTTGTAAGTATGGAGATATTTGGCACAGGTACTCTTTGCTTATCTCGGAAGGGTTGATTATATGTAAGTATAGTAATAAAAAAAAAACGGTGTGTGTGCGATTCACACACGATAGAAGTGAAATTTCAGTAAAGCGACAAAAGAATGAGATGAATATTCATCTCATTCTTTTGTCATTCAGGGTGGATACCTTCCAACGACAATAAATGAAAACACAAGTACTGCTCCTTCCTTGGAACATGTTGCAATAATTAA
>DWDV01001176.1:0-13904 GCA_018245615.1 Mimoniades ocyalus | reverse complement strand
ATTATACATCCGTTCATTTATGCACAGACACATAAACATTACAACACTCGTTTCATTATACATATTTTAATTGTACCATTTGTTTAATTATACACAGTATAATTTATAAATCCATCAACACGATGGCCTTTATACATACATATATCGAGTGATAACAATTTGAGTATCACTATATCCAACATTAATCACATGTGAAGCCTACTTTATAATTTATATGTTAAAAGCCGTATCATCGAGGCGTCACTGAAATAGGCACAAAACACGGTCTAAAGGTCACGCTTAAGTTCGTTTAACTCTTGAGGCCACACCGTATGCTGTTTTAATTCTACGGACTCCCCGCTGAACACCGTATTAACATGTCCACACATACAATTCCCAACCTTGTTGCTATAAGCATAAGTTCCACGGAAAATCTTCTGATGTATACCAAACGCAAACTAATCTTTGTTAGTTATCGGTTTTTTACTGCTGATTTATTGGATTGTAAGTCTTACTGCAACGAATTAAGAGTCATGGTGGCATCACAAATCGTATGCATAGTAATGTTTGCGGGGAGTAGGCACATTAATTACACTATTATAAAACGGATAGCGATAAGGCTATATGTCTTTTAGTGAGGTTTTAGTTGACAATCGGCTACCGGGTGCCTCGTGATATTTACGATATGCTTTTGTTAAAGAATAGTAGATCGATCGGAATAACTTTCACGCGGTGGATGTTTGTGTGATATTTGGGTTACGGTAATGGATGGTATTGAAACTAGTATTATTATGTGGTCACGCCATGTCCGTTACGGGGTAGGCTGAGAGTAACGAGTGCATAATACGTGTTCTTACAGATCGACGTATGTGTCGTAAGCTAAAAATTTGTTTGTTGATTTCCTTTAAAAATTAAACACGCGAAACCTGTTACTCTCAGATAATTTGAAAAGCTTTTGTCAATGGCAAAATAATTTAAAATTTAATATGATTAATTGAATATTTTATTAAATATTGTATTATCCGACTATAATTGCGTTCTCATAGTCAAACATTTCATGATGTGGTACTTTTGTAGAGTTCGACAAGCTTTGGTTGCATACTTCCAGAGCGTATGGATTTACCAGACTACAATTAGGCCATAAATCTTTAGTTTGTAAATCTTGATTGGAATAATGTCATTCAGTAACCAAAAGAATGCAAGTTGCGACTGGAAGACGGGAAGAAATCCAATGAAAGAAAGCCTGTTCGTTGGACGAGTAGTTGCAAGTGAGACTGTTCATCGAGAGGTTTTGGGTTCGATCACCGAGTTGGGAACCTACTATTGGGTTTAACTTGAATTCCCCAGTAGTGGCTGGCTGAAGTTGTGTCCGATATATAGCTATACGTTCATGGCTCACTCCCCATTCCGCAGTGGTACAAAAACGTAGCTGGCGAAAAGTTTCAGTGTACTACACTCTTCTGCCGAGCTCTTCGAGGATTGCGGGCGTGTTATAACATACCTACATTTCATTTTATACCTACATACGTTTACCGAGAAACTTGTTATAAAGCGCTCATACGATACCCACAAGTACTACTTAATGGAGACGTAACTATTTTACAAACAACACTAACTAATACTCAAGTGCTGACGTCACATTAACACAATCAAAGAAACACAATCAAAGTACACCTACGATTGTTACACGTCACATCGTAGGCGGATAAGCGATACGCGATAGAAGATTTTTTAATCACGCTTGTTGAATACAAGGCATCTTTCAACTGTTAATTTCGCTTCCTCTTTCTGTTACCCACTGAATTATTTCCATTATTACGCTTTTATAGAACACTCGTATAAAGCCTTTCCTTTAAAGCCGTATAAGTGTTAATAAGACCATCATATTTTTCTATGAGCCGCAGTACGTTGATGCAAAGAACAAACACCGATAGAGTAACATAACACGTCAGGTCTGTAATTTTCGAAAAGGTAGGCAGATGAGTGTAGTACACTCCCACGTTTCACCAGTTACGTTTACATCCCAAGGTGGAATAGGTGGTGAGTCTATTGCCATACACTGGGCACATGTCCAGATTCCGAGCCACTAAGTACCTACTGTAAGTTTTAGAAATATATAATAATGGAATGGGAAGCCTGGACCTTTCGAACGGCAGTCGCGCTTGCAATCAACACGGCCAACGAGGCTTTCACCCATAGAGTAGTGGACATTAAAATATGTGTTGTAGTACCAGTCTAATCTGGCGTTTAATTTTGAACCAGCACAGCATGCAGACTAGCTGAGGAACAGCAGGAATGACATCAGTCAAAATTCGGTGCAGTTATTAATTGTATACAACACGTGCTTGGGAAATTCTAGTTGAATCTTCACACTTTGCCCTTTACACGGTGTTAGTGAATAAAATGCCTTAGTCAAGCACAAGACAAGTGTATATCCATGAAGGCAAAGATTTGTCCAACATGTCAAGGAGGCTAGAACTGTGCTTTAAATGAGCGTACCTATTTGTACACGGTTTATAAATAGATTTGATAGCGTAATTCATTAAATGTATTAGTAAAATGTAACATGAAAACGTCAGATCGTTCATGACAATTACTTAATGAAATCTATTGAGCAGTTTTTGGGTATTTCCCAAATCTTTTGTGTATACGCAGTTACGAAATAGAGATTTATTAGTCATTAATTGAAAGCCTTGTCGAATGATTATGTAAATGGTCAGTGAGGATGGTGGACAAAAAACTTTCATATTTTTGATTAAAATATGAAAACTATACATAAACGAACTTTTGTCTTCCTATGTTATAAACTTTTAATTCTACCCGCAATAATTTGCAGTTTTCCTAACATTTAGTTACGAGGCATCACTTGTAGAAGAATACATTCCTATACTACACGTGGACTTACATGTAGTTGCGCCGACCCGAAACTGTTTGGTTTTCATCATCATCAGCCTATTGTAGTCCACTGCTGGACCTTACCCTCCCCTGAAGGGTTATGCTGCTTGGTTTTGCTGCGTGCATATATAAAATTTGAGATGAGCATCCTTCTCGGACATCCGGTTCATAGAGCCTTATGAAATGAGTGTTTTAAGTAAGTTCCATACCGAGCCTTACGACTTAATTGTTACCAATGTCGATACGCAACGATGACTACCAAAAATCAGACGCAAATTTTTATTCTTGCTATAATGAATTTATAAAAAAGACAAAAATTTAAAATTTTCACTCTATTCATATGCTAATTTATTTTCAATATTTTATAGAATAGGTACCTCGTGATATTTGATGCTAAAATAATATCAATATTTTATAACATATCTCGTGATTTTCGACATAAGTGTTACTTAATTCGTAGATCATTCAAATATGTGCTCGGCCGACAATGGTACCTGGGACCCCCCTCGAAGCGAACGGTCTTTGTGAGCAACGTTAAACCCATTTTGAACATATGTCTTTAATTGAAAACGGCGACCGTTTCCAATAATTTTTGCTTAAAATCCATAAAGAATAAAACAAGATGATGAAAATAGTGTATTTATTTGTTTATTAATTCTTTCTTGTTTACCTATGATTAGGTTACTTAGGATGGACTTAATGCCTGATGCCATTCTCTACCAGTCAACCCAGCGCGATGGTGGGAGTACGCGGTAGGCACAACAAAGCCATCGGCAATATATTCATTATATATCAATATATAATGAATATACCTATCTCATTATATAATGAATACTGGATTTTTCTAAGTCAGATTGTCTAGTAGTGGCTCAGTCTGGAAATGTGCCCGGTGCATGTTAATAGGCTCACCGCCTATTCCATAGTGGGACGTAAACGTAACGTGTGAAACGTGGGAGTGTACTACATTCCTCTGCCTACCTCTTCAGGACTTACAGGCGTGATATTACGTTACGTTACTATTTTTGTAACATCAAAAAATCATTTACTATTGTATTTTCTGAAAGTCATATATATAAAGAAAATTTTATACTGTACGGTTATCGGTAATGTATAAAAACCATCAAAAACTAAATGTACCTAATACAAATGTCTTAATATTACTTTTATATCGTCATGTCACGTAATAAGTATGTGCCCATTGTCCTGGCGGTCGATTAAACGGTGCGAGATTTCATAAAGCTGTAAGAGACTACTGTAAAATGTGTAAACAACGTGGTGGTGGAGCAGTGACGAGTGAACGAACTGTGACGGGCGTCGATGTAACTTGGCAGAGAACTGGACGATGATACGTAAGGTCGTTGTCTTTCGCATGTCGAAACAATATTTTATTTATAATTTATCAGTTTCTTTAGGTGATAGATCGGTTTTAATAAGCTTCTTTTATTTATTTATGTACACACAGAAATGATAGGAGTAAAATGGATATGAGCATTTGTTGTACAAGGGCCGTACTTATTCCATATTGAAATATCTTCCAGTAGGAGGGCTCTGGTGGAAAATTTGTTTCATAATTCCAGCCTGGTTCATACAAATACAATAATATCGGTACAATAATACATAAATACTAAATGTACATACACAAATATACATACACAAATATACATGCATTCTTGTAAGAATTTTTGAGCGTTTTCGAAAACAAAAGATTATATTTATGCTCTAGCAATCCGGCTGTGACTGATTTTGGTGTAACATGTCTTATTTGCAGGCATATCTTTATAAGCTGTAATAAAATTTTACCATTAAGTGCGGATATGATATTTCGTTTACTGCACAATACCACTTTAAAACGTTCATGAAAAGAATCTGAATATGCACTCTGATCATTAATATATTCATTGAACGTTTAACAGATTACGACGTTTCAAGGGTGTTGCGTACTGACAGGTTAATAAAATCGCTCACTTTATCACTTCCCTGACAACAGCTGACATTGTCGACTGACCGATTGTCGAATAAACACGAGTTATACCGATGTACAACACTTATGTCTTTATTAATATCGATTTGTAGTGCTTCAATGCGAATGACAGCTTTTTATTGTTCCTTAAGACTTTTAAAGTGAAGGCTGGTTGTTTGAGATACCTTGAAGGTTTGGGATACGATTCGGTATTTTCTGTATACACATATGTATCAGTTATTGTAAATTCTAATCTGGATAGAAGGTGAATTAGCCACGTTTTCGTTATCGAATACAGCAATAACCTTGTAATTCTAATAACTAAAACAGTACTTTAAACGTCAAGTGCATTACATCTTTAAACGAATTAGTTGCAAACGGTTAATCTCAGTACTTTTGAAATAAAATGTTTTTCCCGTTACTCGCATTGTAAAAGAACTGGGTATTTAAATAGTCAAATTAAAACAAGTAGGTATACAAGTTTTCTAATATTATCATAATTTGGGTTGCGTAACAGCGAAAAGAAACAAAATAATTAAGACAACCTAATCCATCTTAATTCAGACACGTTAAAGCCATAAATATTGAATATGACATCAAAATGAGTTTAATTATAATACGTAAGTATTAAATCATATTCATAATATTAATTAAAATTAATAATCCGCAATCCAAACACAGAACGGAAACTGGCCACAAACGTAATGAACTAGATTCTAATTAATTCACTTTCCACATGAATATATATTGGTATTACTGGACCATTGTCATGTTAATTGGGTTCATTTGCATGTTTAATGCGTGATAAATATATCTCAGATATACATATAGTAAAGAAATATATATATTTGCGTCCCCCGAGGACTAAATGCTGAATCTATTTCTATTAAAATGATACTAAAGACTCCTCATCTAATCTCTTAATTGGTTTGTAATCTTTATGTACCTTATAATTTATTGCTTACTTTTACTAATTCTAAATTTTATTTTTTCCACTTGATATGTATTCTGATTTTATTGTTACTGCGTTTTGTATATAATTAACACGTAATTTTATACTCTAATAGGAATAATTTGAAAATTTGTCAGATAATCGACGCCTGGATAAACTGCTGTGCACGCAGTGGTACCTAGAAAGCTTACAATTAGTCTTGATCTATGGGAATTTATATAGATAAACATATGTATGTTTATATTCGTGGCCAACAAGTACATGGACTGCTTTAAAATATGTTACACCTATGGAAATGTGCAACACCAGAGGAGCTACAGATACCTTCAGTCAGTGATTCACGATGGACTGTTAAGTTAGGATTGTGTGACGTCATTACATCTATTAAGACACGGACCATTAATACACAAATATATAAAATAATTTTATAACACTAATTGAACCGTTGTTCCGCTTTGTGACAAAGTCTGTGTGATAAATGATGTTAATCCGATAGATTTGAATAAATTACTCCAAAATGGACGACGTAAAGACGTGATAGAACCTACGAGAACATATTAAGCGTATAGTTACAAATGTATTACACGAAACACCACGCTTGTAATCCCCGAAGGGGTTGACAGAAGAGTTTAGTACACTCCCACGTTTCGCCAATTAGTATAGTTACGATAAATAATAATTATTTTTGGCTAAAATGTAGATTTTTTAATATATATTTAGATTAGAAAATATGCAAACGAGCCACCTGGTTATTGGCCACGGCTGCTTAAAAACACTTGCAATTCCCCAAGAGTGGCCAATGCGTAACCAATAAGGAATTCAATTCAACATTGTATTCAATCCTGAGGGATTTTGCGGAATTTACTACAATCCAGTCAGACTCCACATATCTGACAGTGATTATGGAATTAAATTAATTAAAACTTAACATGTTAATAACAAAAGTATTAAAACTTACAAAATAAAGAACACCACTTATTCCATATTGGGACGTAAACGTAACTGGTGAGATGTGACGTTACGTGTTACGTGCAAGTATACGTCGATGCCCAAAGTGGTTATGCTTATGATTTTACACCTGGACTGGGTAAATTTCATATCGAATGTGATGTCAACAAGTTTTTGTAATGTATGTTTTGGATTATAAAATCTGGGAAATACGTAAATTGTTTTCTAAACTCATCTTTTACATTTTTACAATTGTGACAATATTATAATGACGTTAGACTGCTATTTATAATACAGTAACACTGGACCAACGTGGCAGAAGAAGACCTTACGCTTATCAATCGGCGAACAGAGCGTAAGACTAGGTTACGAAAAAAGGTTGATCATAATCATCTTCATCAACGTATCTCGGTTCACTCCTGGACTTGGACATAGGATAAAAGTCTAATGTTGAAAGCGAAAGAATAATGTTCACGAAAGGTTCTCTGTTCGATTCCAAGAATTATACTCCAAATATATGTCCAAGGTCTTATTCAATATATACGAGTAGATCATTATGACCATAAATGTCAGTGACATGCGTAAAAAAGTTTGCTAGTCATAAATTAAGTAACCTCTTAATGATTTATTCACAGATTATAAACATATTTTTAATGTTCCATGTTTTTTTTTAATTCGAACGCTATTCTGACTATTGGACGTAACTTTAAATTTCACTATGATACGCTGTAATAAAAATCGACACTTGGAAGATTTGTGTCTTAGTCCGTACGAACGGGATGTTAATAAATTTTATAACGTAATCATCGGTTATAATGAAGCAATTTGTAACGTAATCAGAGCAAATTTGAAAAGAGAATGTATTCTTTATTTATGTATCAACATAGCTGCGCTCGCGGTCGTGCTCGTGTATGTTTTATTTTATTAAACAACTTATTCGTTTTATATAACAATTATGTACACAATAGTAATAAAAATAAAAATCTTTTAAAGAATTAATGTCGAGACTACTACTGTTAGTCTCATTAAGATATCTTTTTAAACTGTAGTTGCAGTCCAATGCTGGACATAGGCTTCCCCTGAGGTGTTATGCACATAGTCCCCACGCTGGGCATGCGGGTTGGGGATCGCTCAACAAAAGCTATCCCACGGTTTACGCTTCTCGCACCGCCTACTCTATACGAGTATAGCTTAAAATTAAATTACTTAAATTTTTTACGTATTACGTAAAATTAAATATCGACATATAAATGGCATTGATGGCTTAGTGATTTGAAATTCAACCTCTCACTCCAAGAACCCGGGTTCAAATGCTGGCGCACACCTGTTAAATCTTCGTTTTAAAGTTTAAATATCATTTGCTATAAGGGGGAAGGAAAACATCGTGAGGAAACCTGCACACCTTAGAGTTCATAAAAAGAAATGTTTTGAAATCCATATAAAGTCTGCCAACCCGTATAGGAAGCGTGGTAGAATATAACCTGAACCCCTCAAGCCCGTGTCCAACAGTGGAACGATCAAAGGGTCGGAAAAAATGGCAATTGGTTACTAGAATATGATTTTAAAAAAAACTTGCTCGTTGGTCCAGTGGCTACAAGCGTGAATGATAAGCAAGAGATCCTGGATTCGATTTCCGAATCGGTCAAGTAGTATCTGT
Organism: Mimoniades ocyalus; assembly: GCA_018245615.1. Taxonomy (NCBI): domain Eukaryota; kingdom Metazoa; phylum Arthropoda; class Insecta; order Lepidoptera; family Hesperiidae; genus Mimoniades; species Mimoniades ocyalus. Next base: position 5,513 of record DWDV01001176.1, on the reverse strand, counting down.
TTTTTGTAACTTGCAACTCCTAGTAGTAACACGGAAATTGGATATGCACCCGGTGTATGCCAATAGGCTCAACCCGTGTTCCATGGAATGTATAATGACAGTACTAAGCCTTTCTGCTTACCCCTTCGTGGCTATATAGGCTTTATGTTATATGACTACATCGATATCTGGATAGATGCAGTGATCTGTACAGCAGGACACATGCATTGAGAAGACTCCAATTCCTAAACGAAACGCCAGTGAGGCAGGGTGGCTTGACCCATCTCATTTTGAGGAACACCCGTATCCAGTCGAATGATAAAAAGGCTGTTGATAATGATGCCGAGTATAATGACTATGATGATAATGAATTACTGACAGCTAATCTTACAAATTGCAAACAAGCTGCACACCATGTGTTACAGCTATGACATGCGTACATTTCACGTAATTACGCCCGTAAGTGGATTTCTCTAAAGCTGAACGAAATACATTATGACCCCATAAAACTTTTAATATACCATTATAAGAACCTGTAATATTTATTGTTCTGTTTCATTCTAAAGAGCCTTGTACACTTGTTTTTATAGAATAAAGTTAATTGTTGCTTACTTATGTACAAGTAATAATTTGTAATAATTTTATGAATTACGTTTTGGATAGCCTGAACGCTGTAAAGTAAATCATCTCTACACAAATAGTAAATTTTATTTAAAAATATATTAAGCCTTAATGAATCGTCTAATATTTCTTCGTCTTGGGTTCAAACCCTGGGCCAGACACTCTTGGAGTTTTCTAACTTATATATCCTAGTAGTGACTCGAATTAGACCTGTATTTTTACCTGTAGAATTCTGTATGGCAATATTTATTCCACGGTGGGAGGCAAACATAACGTGGTGAAACAACATGGGGGTGTTCTACTCTCCTCTGCCTACCTCTTCGGAGATTACAGACATGATGTTAGGTTTTTATGTTTGAAAGAACGAGACAAAGCTTTGACGTCACGATCATAATCAGTTTTTATCAGTCCACTGCTTGACTTTGACCACGTGTTATGAGCTTCGCTTCAAAACACTTGAAATGTAGGTTCTGAATATTGAACTTAAAAACTGTACTGCTTAGTATAGACTGTCACTTATGATCTTGTCTTGAAATCTACAAGCTTTTTATAATTGTATAGAAAAGAGATTTTATGTACCTACATATATGTCGAAAAATAAATAACCTAATGAATGTTTGCCTACCCTGTAAAGTAAACTAGCATGATGAAATAGAAATGTTTAATACGTACTATTTTGTGTTAAGGAACACGTATATATCTTCTTGAAATATCGAGTGTTCTTAACTGAGAAATAGAGAATATGGGTAATAAAAAATATTGGGAGTGCTCTACATTCTTCTGCCTACCCCTTCGGGGATGACAGGCGTAATGTTACGTTTACGTTTTTAATATATATTGTAGATAACCGAATGTGATAGTACCCTTAGAACTGGATTTGAGTTGTGGGCGGTAGTAGGCGACTCTACATAGAGCACATTCATCTTACAAACACAGTTTTTAACAATAGTATGAATTCAATGTAGTCTTTTCACAATCTCATATTACATTTCGGTGACAAATCCAGGGTGGTCCCCCAGTTCTACATTATTGTTGTTTATTCAGTCTCGTGTAGAATGTCAAATCAATTGTTTGTCCACGTAAACATTCGTCATCGCGGCAGATGGCGTGACATACGAGTGTTACGGCCTTAACATTAACACTTCTCATTCTGAGAGGAGAGACGTGTCCAATAGTGGAACAATTAAAGGGTTCATAATGGTGAGAATGATGATGATATTGATTATGTTTAGAAGTAGTTTGATTGGGGTGTGGTGGTGGTGCAACGCTATTGTAAGATAACAACGGATTAAACTTCTCGGAGTATTCCTAGGCGTGTTAAAACTTTCAGCGCCCAGTTTGATTTTAATATTCTCCATTCCTCTATATCTATGAGTATAGTAGATTGAATCTTGTGTTCAAAGTTTGATTTCAAAAGCACTGTTAAGCCGTTAACGAACACATAATCTACATATCGGACACAAATCGCTCGTAAAAAGTGACCATACACAATCTGAGGAGCCATAAATAATTTGATTATCTAAATATAATGGACCGTAAAGGTATTTTTATATGTTTGAAACCGAATATATCACATTGGGATTCCTTTGCAATGATTCAAATTGTATTTTTCGAAATGAAAATAAACTCGAAGACCTCCAGACCGTATTCACAGACATTTTGTAAATTCGCATTAAGCACAGTAAAATGTTTCTTATTGTGCAAGTACATATGATTGAAATTTGCACAATGTGTGTTTAAAAATCTTTTTATAAAGGTGTCCAATGGTATTGCATGGCCGCCCACGAACACTGACTACATTATTAGAGGACGACAAAATAGTCTATCAGTAAACGTGCACGAAAATATCGCAAAATATTCTATCAGTATTGTTTTAACATATCATAACGCATGTATTTCCCGGAAGGGTTATGCAGAGGACTGTGGTACTCCCTCTTTCCATCAGTTATGTTACACGTCTCATCGATATATATCTTACCCCCTATAGTTAGCGCATTGTCATACACCAAACACAAATCTAAACTCCGAGCTACTATTGAGAATTAAAATCATCACTAAATCACGATTAATATAACTAAAACAGTTGTACTGTAACCGGATATGCAGTTGGTGGAATTTTCCCTATGAATATGTATATTGTACTTACACATCGTCCGTGGATCATAACTCATACATCATTCACATAAGATAAAGCTGTCTGTCGGCTAATCTATCGGGTGGCGGTCCACTACTAACGCGTAATTAAATTCAATTTGCACTTTAGCGATAACATCCGAAGAAATCACATGCGCCATTGGATACGATGATTAATTCGTTCAATCAGCTCAAAGATATGTAGATATGCAGTTCAAGGCAGCTGTAAATACTAAGATTTGTATCTTAGTTGGTGTATTGTAATTGTATCAGCATGGAATAATACACTGCTTACAGAATTGTAGGACTGTGAATATTTTGTTCATCTGTTACAATGTTGACATAATCGCCTTTCGAGACTTGATCAGTCCACTCAATCAAAGTCAGAAATTTGTCGAACAGAAGTCACAAATTGAAATTTAATTCTTTAATGCATCTAACTTTAACAAATAAAAGATAAAATCAACGATCCTCAAACCGCACGTTCAGTAACGTGCAATAACCAGTATTGTAAAGTCTCGTAGAATTCTCTTCAAGATGTCCGAAGTAAATAGGCAGTGACATTACGAGATTGTGCGTGACATTACCACCTTATTTTATCTATGGCGCGTTGCCAACTGCCGTTTTTCCGAGTACTGACGTTTTATTGGTTCAGCATAGAGTACACGACGGATAGAACTGTCGTTCTATGACTAGACGTATTTTATTAGTATTGCGATTAGAATAAACAAATGTATGACAGCAATTTTATGTTAAAGAAATGAATGTTAGCATTGCTTTATGATAAACGATAATGATTCTATCTAAGCGATAGTGGCGCCAATTAAACAATCGAGTAGTCACTCGTTCAAAAAGAACATTATGCAACTACCCACATTGAAAGACGCTCAAGTGGATGCGCTAATTCTAAATAAACAAAGAAACATGAGATGCGGAGCTTATACACGTCTGCATTGATATACTTAACAAGAACGTTATCACGAATTTAATTAATCACGGTATTTTTATACGTGTATGAGGCTGATGCCATCCCACCATTGACAATTTCGACAACAATTGACAAAAACCATAGGCTCATCACCTATTCCATAGTGGGACGTAGACGTAACTGGTGAAACGTGGGAGTGTTCTACATTCCTCTGTCTACCTCTTCGGGGATTACGGGCGTGACGTTACGTAATTGACATAAACTGACCAAACTCTGATGCTTAGATAATCTAGTTGCACAGCCGCGGTAATAAGGTTGTGAGGAAATTTATTGTGGCGGGGATTAAAAAAAAAGAATCTAAATTTGTAGGAAGGATTATTGAAATTTTGCTTTCTGATCGTACAAGGGTCTTAATGGCGTCTCCGTATAATTTCATTTTTATTTTGATCAATCGTCTTACTACACTCAATACATATGTAAAAATAAAACTTATTTTATTTTGTATTATTATTGTTAATGTACATATTTTATATACTGTTTTTGCATATAGCATTTATTGTAAACAAACGGGATTACGTTACGCGTTAGAGTTCTATGGTTTTAATCACAATTTTATATTTCGTATCTTTTCAGTTGTACATTTCAAGTCCGATTCACATGTAGTAGGTATACATTCTTTGGACACTTCAAGTGATGCTCCGACCGATTGCCGTATGCCTGTCATCCAGTGACCTATAATTGTTATTATTGTAACATATGCCACCCGTCACTGGACCATAAACAGGACGACTCTTGGCAATGAATAAACATAAAGTATATACCTACACGTATTTCACATTGAAACTGAAGTTTTATAACAATGAATTTTGTATAGCAAAACTGAGGAATACAAGATTATGTATATTATAATGTCATTTATGTGATCGTGTGTTAATACACTTTTTAAGCTAACAATTTCCGCGACGTGGTTCTGGTGCAAAAAAGTTTTTCTTCAGAGCGGGCAACGCATTGATCGCTCCCAGGCCATTACCAACGTCCAAGCGACTGCCAGCTAGCGTGCAACACCAAATGTGCCCATCTGCCCGCTTGTTAGCCTAAATGTTATTTGGGCTAAATGTACGCAAGCCAAATTTTTTTTATTACTGCTCTTACTCTTATTCTTACTGTTTACGGATATAGGGGAGAAAAATACAATTCAGCATTTTGCACCTGCGTTCATTAATATGTTAGATTAGGAGGTAAATAACTCGTAAAAGCTTTAAAATAACCATAAAGCCCGATGGGGTTTAGCGAAGGTTACGTGTTCACGTAAGTGAACTAGACAGCTTGTCACTAACGGTCAAAATTGGACACTGACCGGAAATGACCACATCCAACATTGCCTAACTTACATCGTTAGAATTCTTCAAGCTGTCTACAGTCAAGAATCTATCAGTGCTTTTAAGCTTTTTTTAATCGACAACTTGTCATTTTTATTCCATAATAATAGTAATTGTTAATCATTGAAATGACGTTTAAACCCATAAATCTTATTTGATTTAAATACTCTATAATCTTTCAGTCTCTATCACAATGTACTTGCTTACGTTGTTGGCACAAAAATTGGGGCGATATCAATATTTTTGTTGGAAAGTAGAGAGATGTTAAAATTATAATAAATTTTCGAGCCGTGCCGACATGAAAGTAAAGCTATATTCATATTATACGAAAAATATTGAATGTGAACGTCTCATTGAAACTTTGAAAACATTCTGAATGAGTAGTCTCCGAAACCAGCGTGCATGTATGAAGAGACTGATGAATGTGGACGAAGCACGACAGGTGTGCAAGAATAGAGATATTTGGCACTCTG